>JAUTBS010365963.1:0-10449 GCA_032361285.1 Aequorea victoria | reverse complement strand
TTTGGGTCGACCCATTCCTCCGCCTGTCAAAACTACCGAGAGCTGAACATCGTTGTGTCGACTCACATGCTTCGTGGATCGACTCAAAACGACGCTTGTTAAAACGACAGAGTCTATACAACTTTGGATTGACTCACGCCCCAAATGGGTCGACTCAAATCTCGGTAATTCATAATGCTCTATTTTTTGTATTCCTTTCCAACCCAATGGACTGTTTGGGTAAAACCATGTAGTTTTTTCACTTCGTCCAAAGCTCAACAACACTAAAAAATTTCTCCCCCTCGTATCCCTCTCCTCCAACACTCCAAAATTCCTTAAAAAGGTCTTTTTATCAAGATTAAGGAACAAAATTCCAAATTTCCTATCTCGCCAGGAATATCCACAGTGGAGGAAATAAAATCTCTATAACACACGTGTTTCTAGAGTCGAGAAGAACTAAGGGAGAAAGGGTGCTATACGAAAACTAAGGGGTATTTCATGGTATACGACACTTGAAAATTAAAGACACGATTTTTACCTCAAGAACCTTGAGGAGCACTCGGTAATGGCAGAACGACACTTCTTCTTCTTTGTTCTTCTTCACCGATGATGGTGTAAAAGTCCTACTACTATTGGTCCAGGACTTTCTCGACCCCACGAAACACTTTCCTCATTTCTCTCCAATAAATTTTTGGACACCACGAAAGAAAAACTCTCAGCTCTCCTTCTTCACTTGTTTCGTCTTCTCGAAGTTTCTCCTCTCTCAGTTGATCTACCTCTCTCTCTCTCCAGCAGACAGAAAGTCTCTCCCACCTACCAGCCCCCATTTCTCTTAATTTTGTACGTCAGGAGGTCAAATCACAACTCAACAATTGCTCACAGCTCCCTCTTCTTATGGTATTTACACACAATAACTCTTATTTCCTCTAAAATACTGAGTTGGCCCAATTAATAGATCTAATTAATATTAGAACATAGTCGTGGGGTGTTACATAAAATATCCTGAGGGAAGTGGGTATGACATCTAACACTTTTTCTTGTTGGTCCCGATAATGACCTTATACCATTGAACTACCCTAGCGTGCTACTTTTTAATATACATTTTCTGTTTGGAGAAAGTTAATGTAAAACTTCAATGTAAGATTTTCATTGTGCTTGTCTATAATCTAATATACATTTTCTTATTATTTTAATGTTACTCGAGATTAATTCATTAATTCTCTTTCTTTTTCGCTGATAACAAAAAAAAAATCAAAACCTAAAATGATAATTTACTTGTGAAGTCTCTCCAGTCATTAGTAGACCTGAGTTCAATTCCTACAAGAAGTACTTAGGAAAGGTAGGTGAAGAGCCCAATTTAGAGTGACTCGGGTCTCCAAGCCCAAGCATGACATAGAATATAGATTGATTTATAAGGAGAAACGGCCCAGAATGAACCCGGTCCATAAAGAGAGAATAATCGACAAGGCATTTATCTCAGCGTCATAGAACATGGGTTGAGGCAGAGAGTCCGAACAGAATGGTCGAGGTAGGAGCAAGGGGGCATTTAATCGACATTTAATATCAATGCACATTTAATTTCTGCAATGCCTACAACACGCTATCAAAGCCCTATTGAGGTAGAGAGTTGACTTTGTCGAGAATAGGAGAGACCAGTTTTTACAGTCACCAAACTTGGAGGTCAACTTACCCCATTTAGTTTATCTTCTGCCTATAAATATGAGAGTTCATCAACCCAATAAGGTCTGTGCAATCTCAACCTATCAATCCAAAATCCCCAAACTCTTGTCTCCTTGTTTCAAGTTCTAAACTTCTCTTTACTAACTTAACATTCGGAGGGAGATTCCGACGAGAACACCCCGTCAGGTAGTGATCAGGATCTCTTTTTTAAGATCGCTGATCCCTATAAGGTGTGGACTCAAGCCTAGTTTACTTTCATCCGATCAATCAAACAATCATTGTGAATTTACACCAGCACATTTGGTGCTGTCTGTGGGAAATTCTACCAGACAAGCCTAACGTCATCCATGGCATCTCCTTTAAAGATGAACTTGGGAGGAGACGATGATCGGTCCAATAGAGAGCGTAGTCTCATGGAGAAGATTTCTACCAAAAAATTAACAAAGTACCAAGGCAAAAGGCCTATGTAATAGACCCCAAAATGCATTGAAGAGGCTCTCGACCAAGAGGCCACCTTCAACACAATGAGAGAGGAGATTGCCAAGTTAAATGCAGCTTTCAAGGAAAAACGACAGGAGGAAAATCTAGTGGAGAATGAGGTCACAAGTAGGCATGGCCTTGCACCTAGCAAGCCACGACCATCCTCTCCAGTAAGAAGAAACCTCACCCCGCAACTCGGTCAAGTTTAGAGAATAAGAAAACTAGTCCTGAAACTTTCTCGAGACTAGATACAAATACCGAGGAAAGCAGTTACCTTTTCTTGGCGCAGTGGAGTACGAAAGAGAAGAGTTACACGCATTCATCTTGGCGCAGCACAAACCTAAGAATAATAATTTGAAGAAGGAAAAAAAAAAAGGCAGTGCACAGCTACAACTCAAGAAAGACGATCTGCCCAGCCCCTAGGCTGAGCAATCAATAATCGGTTCCGGTCTATCTAGCTCCTCAGCCAAGCCCCTCTCAGGGTAAATTCATTTCTACCTCCTTCTCATCTAGGATTGATTCGTTGGCTCCACCTAAAAGATTCTCACTCCCACTACAAGAAAGTGCACTTTTGGCAACTAAAATTGAGATTAGTCGCTGAATGTAAGATTTTTGGTGACCAACCTTCATTTGGTCAGCAAATCATAACGTTTTGGCAACCAAACCTAACTTTAGTTGCTGTATAGTTGGCGCCAATGCTAAATTATTTGGCGAGCATAGTAAAACACTTTTGGCGACTAATAGTTTGTCGCAAAATGACATATGTAGCGACTAAACCTGACTTTAGTTGTTGAATAATTGCCGCTAATGATAAATTATTTGGCAAGAATAGTAGAACACCTTTGGATACTGATGATTGGTCACGAAATGGCATATTTAGCGATCGAACCTGAGTTTAGTCGCCAAAAAAGTTTGAAAGAATGCTAAATTATTTCGCGAAAAGAGTAGTACACTTTTAGTGGCCAACGAATGGTCGCGAAATGACATTGTTGGCGACCAAATTGTAATTAGTCGCCAAACATATATATACAATTTTTATTAGTAATAAAATAATTCAGTCAGCAAAATAATAAAGTAATATGAGACCAAATATTGTGATCACGAAAAAACTGATAATCTATTTCTTAACTTCCTAAATAATTTAGTCAGCAAAATAATTTTGGTTGCTTATAACTCAAAAATTCCAATTTTCCAAATAAGCGAATAAGCAATTATATTAAACGCGCCAAACTATCGCCTACAAATTATCTTACTATTTAAATTAATAATTATAGTTCTTTGTGATCCAAAAAAGAAAAGAGAAATTACAAAATTAAAAAAAAAATTATTAAATATTCTCGAAACATCTTGTTATGTCTTCTTACTAAATAAAAAAGTATAATATATATTAAGTGAATTATTTTTATTTTTCTTCTAGTTAACAAAGTAAGTTAGTAGCAAAAAGTATTAATGGCGCGACCAAACAATACTTAGTCGCACAAACTTTCAAAATGACTTAGTTTAGTGTTAAGCCTAATTTTCCTTTATAAACTAAACATAAGAGTACGAGACCCATCAGTCAACGCACCTGTTTCATATTTTTCTCTAACGAAATAGGTATTCTCTCCCCTCGCCATTTGTAAAGATTGTAAATTATGGGGTTTAATTGCCTTATGGATAAATAAATTTATGATAAACAAATAAGTAATAAACTCCTTCACACCCTTTACACACCATCCCTATTCTCAGATCCCTCTATCTCTCATAGTCACACACATAGAGCCTCGGCGACGACCACCGACCCCATACACCAGCACAACACCAACTATCACCAGTGTCCTCTTCCCATGCATCTCTTTCCTTTACTGGCACCAATCGTCGATCTCGTCTCCTTCCTCCTCTATTCACTTCTCTAAGATCAACTCCGGTGCCACCACCATCTCAGCGCCACCAACGCTGCACACCACCACCATCGGTGGCGCCACCAAAGATTGCACGGTGCCACCAACGCGCAGCCACCGCCATCTCCAGTTCTCTCCCCTTCGCTGGCACTGATACCTTCATCGTCGTCTTCCTCATTCCTCTTCCCGATCTCTGTGTTTTTCCCCTTCCCGATTTTTGGATCCCTCTCCCTCTCACAACGTCTTCATTGCACCACTAGTGGCGTTACTCACTAGTGGCATCGATCTGACCCAAACCACCACCACCGACGTCTTTTCTCCTCTTTGTTACCGTTTATCTGCCCCGATTGCATATCTATTCTCTCTCTCAATTTGTCTACTAGTCCTTGACTCTCTCTCGCTACGTTGCTCTCTCTCACTAGAAGATCTCTCTCTCTCTTTCTCTCTTGTAGCAGATCTCTCCTTCACCGATCTTCTTACCAGTGGCGCAAGCTCATGGTAACACCACACCACCAGCGGTGACGACCACCAGTGCCACTGCCTCCCCCTTTAGTTCTTTTTCCCCTTCCCTGTTCTCAGGTCTCTCTCTCTCTCTCTATCTCACTTTTGATGATGATTTTGTCTCTGTTTTTGATCTAATGTTCACAGGGACAGATTCAATTTTACAATTAGTTCATTAGATTATATCTTCTTGAGTGAAGGGTCATTTAACCTTTACTAATTTGCTAGTTCAACTTAGTGATTATCTTAACTAGATGAAATTTTGTTTTGGTATCGAAGATAATAGATCAATGAATGCGGTGGTGTTTAATGAGAAATTATTATTTTATTATATATATATATATAAATAAAAATATGATGGTTGAAATTCCCTTCCCATGTTGAGTTTTGAGTAAGCAAAAGTCATGTCATGTAAGACATGAACTAAGCTCCATTCGGTGGTGTCATCTCACCCTTACGCCATCATCATCTCATAAGCCAAAATATGACCATTATATAAACCCCTCTCCCCCTCTCTCGGCTGAAACCCCCTCTTGAAAATTCTAAAAACTTATTTGCTCAAAGTTGCATAGTTATAGTGAGAAGGAGGAGAGAAAAGAAGGAAGAAAAAAAAAAGGAGAAGAAAAGTTCAAGTGTTCTAGTGGATTCTTAGAGACTCTAAGGAGGAGCACCATTACCACCACCATCACATCTTTCATCTTCACTTACATGGTATGAAATATATTCTAAAACTCAAGTCTCTACAAGACATCTGTTTGTGAAAGAATAGGATCTCTTTTCTTTGATCTTCATGTTCTTAGAACATGCATGCAAAAAGATCTCCTTAACCAACCTTATGCATGTCATTTTCTTTAAATTAGAGAATTTGGAATTAGTCATCTAATATTCACAAAAATTATATTTTAAGAAGGTTTAGAGTCATGCATGCATGAGTAATGGAGAAGAAAGATGATGGAAGTAGGAGATCCTTTGAAAAAATAACCAAACAGTGACCATAATGCCTATTCCATGAATTTTCATGAAATCCAAACAGACCCTAAATAAACATCTATTTTTAATAGAGCTAGTTTGGCATATTATAAACATGCATAAATTTTGGTTGGACCCAAACATACATTTTAGAACCTCTATGCCATTTTAAAAATTTCTATGTCAGAGTTGCAGAAAAATAGACCACTTTGAGGAATTTTGATTAATTCCATAAACATCCCCTAGAGATGATCCATATATGGAAAGAAAGGTATATGAGTCTAGTTTCACTCAAAAATTATAAATCTCATTTTCTTTGGAAAAATTGTGAGAAAAATAGATTCTCTCAAACAATGTCATTTTTTGACAAACTATTCCTTGTGAATTGTTAGAGCCCATTATGTTCCCATTTGACTCTTGGGTTCTATATGAAAAACTTAGCGAACATTCATATTTAGCTTCTGTAATTTGTAACGAATTTAGTATAAAGGTATACTATTTTTAAATGAATTTACTACAAACGTGAGAGAATCTAGAATCTTAAAGAAACAAAGTAAAATAATGTTCTAAGAGGAACTAAGTACCTAAGCCCAAAAATTTGAGTTCTTAGCATCTCTAATGAACAACTAACATTTATAAGAGCATTATCATGTTAATAAAATGCTAATTATCCTTTAAGACCATGGGGTCAAGAAGTAAGATTTTGAATCCATATGAGAAAGAGGTTCTATACCTAAGGAAGATTGATCATTTTAGGTGTAACCAAAAGACCTAAGTTATTATCAAACTTAAATTCATATGAGAAATACGTTGATATTTATTCATGGATAATTATGAAATCTAGATCCCAGAGGGGTAGCCGCGGACGAAGGAGCGACGCCTCGAGATATAAGAGGTCAACCCTAAAATGCTCAAATCAAGGTGAGAGTAGCTAATTTTATTAAAATAAAATGTGATAAATATTGTTATCTTGAAATGTTTTGACAACATGTTTGATGATGATCTTATGAATGCTTTTCAAAGAAAGTTCTCATTGTTTAAAATAAAGTTGATCTTTAGTTCACTCAAATGTGAAATTTGTTTTATGAAGAAGTTTGATGAGAACATAATGAATCTTGTTGCATGATGAATGATGTTTTTTCGTTTGAGTGTGCCAAGTCTTGCGGGTATCCGACCCATGTGTGTTAGCGTTTATGACTTTTGTCTTTTATGGGTGTGAGATAGCCTTTATGGCTTTTGTCCTTTATGGGTATGAGATAGTCTTAATAGCTTTTTCCATTTATAGGTGTAATTTGCACCTACCACTGGTGATTAAAGAGTGACCCATATATTCATCACTCTATTGTAGTGAGTTATAATTGAGGTTATGGTACCGTCGAAACTCCCGATCGTAAGGTAAATGACTACTTAGGCACTGTAAACGTGTGTTGAAAGTGGTGTGTTATATATATATATATATACATGTGAAAAATATAACACTTTGACGATAAGTTTATTCAGTTTCTTTGATAAATGTATCTCAAGTATGAATGTTTGTGGTTTGTAAGAACTATTCTTATCCATGTGAGAAATTACTTTTCAATCATATTCTTTGTGAAAGATTGTCTTATGTCTCATTTCATTTTAATGCTAAGGCTACTCTCATATAACCTTTTTAGTTGCAGATATCAGGACGGGGTAGATGTTGGTCCACTAGTGCGAGGTGGAGGATCTTTTTGGAAGAAGACCTTTTGGTTAAGTTTCTTTTGGGAATGTAATACTTAAACAGATTGTTATGATTGAGAGACGATCTATTATATTTATGTCTGTATGGTTGGGGATGGAGTATCCCGTAGAACAAAATTATATTTTTGATTTAGGGATGGAGTATCCCTTAGTAATCTATAAACTTTGGCCCTAAGAAAAAAAATTTATTAAATCTGTCTTGCAAGTATTATTATGGGAGATGCGGAGTGCATTCATTGACTAATTGCATCAATTATGATTAGGTGAGCCTGTGTCGTACCACTCCAAGTAGGTTAAATCATCCTATAAGGAGTGGGTGTGATAGAGACTGTTATCGGTTCGAATGTCATTCATTCCGGTGTCTCTTTTGTCTTTGCGTGTAGTCCCTTGCTCTTTCAGGTACCCCTCAAAATTCTCCTTTTCTCTCTTATATTTCTCTTAATTTTTCCGCTCAGCTCTCCTTTTTATGTATTTCTTTTAAACTTTTTTCTCCCAACTCTCATTTTCTCATATTTCTCTCAATTTTTTCGCTCAACTCTCATTTTTTTTTTGTATTTCTCTTAGATTTGGTTGATGGAGGTGAACGTTCTGGAGTATCTGCTAGCTGGAGTCTATACTCCAAGATCCTTTCTGAAGAGAAGGGTTTGCTACCATTGTACCACTACGACTGAACGGCAGACTTTCTTTGATGCCCTGACTAGCAAAGACATTTGCTGGCGTTGTTCCTGGTGGACTATTCCTGTAGCGATGGTTTCGACCATGGAGCATCCTGGCATTCTACTCATAGGTTTGAGGCTGACTACCTTTTACCTTCCTTCTCACATTCTGCGTCAGCTTGGTCATCCCTAGACGTGCCTTCCGATGGTGACAGTTTATATGATCATTTCTTCCCATTATGCCCATATTTTAGAGCGTTATCGACAGTTCTGGTCATCCTATGAGATGATTGACTCGGGGGATCTCTGAGTTGCCTTTCTAATGGGCACTTGATATGGCTGGGGAGCGAGATATAGCACAAAGCGGAATAAGACAACTATGTGGGAAGAAAGAGGACTTAATCTGGTTGTTCCTGCTTCATTTCCATTCTTATTTTTTTTTCTTTTTTTCTCTTTTTTTTTTTTAGAAAAAGACTTAGGATTTGTGTTTTTCTCTTTTCATGTATGAACTTTTAATCATTAAAACTGAGTAATGAGAAATTCTCTCTTTTCTGATCTTGATATTTTCCTTTTGTTCATTCAATATTCATTTTTTCCATATCATGAAAAACTATTCAAAGGATTTTACATGGATTTGTAAATTGGGTCATACTTAGATAGAAAGAGTTTTAAATGATGAAGCATTGGAGAAGTTTTTTTATTCGCAGGTTTGGGCCAAACTTCAAATTAAAGTTGCTTACGTATTCTAAAAAAAAGAAATCAGGCCATAACGTAATTCTGGTCTGGTTTAAACTCGGGTTTTAACACTATTCTTTTTTCAATGTCCTTATTTTTGCCAAATCTGCCCTTTTGGGTTTTCAGCCTTACGGGCTGCTCTAACTTTTGATTAGGTCGTCATTTCATTGGTTTTCAACCCAGCGAGCCTTTCTTATCTTTATATTCTTTTTTTAAGGGTAATACTTTTTAACTTGGTCCAAATTGATTAGGGTGTTGAAAATGTTTTCGTCTAGGCCCATAATAATAACGGCTCCTCCCGTCATGATGGCTTTGATTATGTATGGCTCGACCCAATTTGGTTTGAATTTTCTCTCAGGTCAAAGATATGGCCTTAAATTTCTTTGAGCACTAGGTCCCCTTCTTTGAGACTCTCGATCTTGATCTTTTTATTAAACGTCCGTGCTATCCTTTTCTAATAGCATTGAACATGAAGGAGTGCCCCGAGTCTTCTTTCCTCGGAATAATCCCTTTGTCAAACTGTTTCTTTTATGTCATCTTCTGCTATTACCCTGAGAGAGGGAATTTCCAGATCTACGGGTAGAACAACTTCCATCCCATCTACTAGAGAATATGGTGTGACTCATGTCGAGACTCGGATTGAAGTTCAGTATTCCCAATGGGAAAATGGAAACTTTTTGGGCCAATACTTACTGGCTTCTATCGTCTTTTGCAGGATTCTCTTGATGTTCTTATTTGTCGTCTCGACTGGTCCATTGGTCTGCCGTTTATACGGGGATGATTTGTGCGTTATGATCATGTACTTTTCCAGCAAATCTAGTACTTTCCCTTGAAAATGTGATCCATTGTCTGATACTACTTCATGGGGAACACCATATCAGTAGATGATGTTATGCTTGATAAACTTAGCCACGTGAGATGTTTTGAGGACTAAAAAGAAAGCAAATCGATCCATTTGGTGAAATAGTCGATAACTACTAAGATAAATTCGTGTCTATTCGAAGCCTTCGGCGTGACTTTGCCAATGATGTCAATTCTTCAGATTGAAAATGGCCAAGAGAATGTCATATTGTATAGTTCTGATGGCGGAACATGTACAAGATTTGCATAGATTTGGCAATTGCTGCATCTTTTGACGAACTTAATATAGTTTGTTTCCATAGTCATCCAGATATAGCCTTGTCGTAAAATATTTTTGGCCAACATTATCCCATTCATGTGTGGCCCGCAAAACCCTTCATGTACTTTTTTTTATAATTTTTCAACTTTTCTCGTATGTTAGACAAAGTTTGTTCATTCCTAAATAAGCCCTTTTATACAGGTTTTCACCACAGATGATGAATTGAGCTGCTAGTCTTCTTATTGCTCTCTTATATTTTTCACTGGTATTATTTGGGTATTTTTCCACGTCAATGAAGTTCCAGATATCGTGAAACCAGGGTAAACCATCCCCAACTTCCTACTCTTTGGTTGTGACCTTGTATGCTCTCATACCCCTCTGTTCAATTACCAAAGGTCTCATTTTTGCCTTTGGGGTATGTTAATCATAAAGGCAAGAGTGACAAGGGCATTAACAAATTTGACCTCCTCAAAATTGGAAAGAAGTCTGTCGAGCTCTTGGTGGTATAGTATTAGTTTTTCCTCATTGACTTTCCATTTTTCACTGGCTTGGGAGACGATCAAGGTAGAATTACCAACCACTTCTAATTTCATCGCTCATAATTCCAAGATAGCTTCCATTCTGATGATTTATGCTTCGTATTCGGCTTTGTTGGCCTAAAAGCCTTTTCAATCATGCCATGCTTTTTGGTTTTGATTATAACAACATTGATTTGTTGTTGCTA
>JAUTBS010365852.1:0-10449 GCA_032361285.1 Aequorea victoria | reverse complement strand
ATGCCATACTATCAGGAGCTCGATCGACTCATCCCCAATTTTGAGGAAGTTATTTTCATTCATATACCCCAGCTTCAGAATAAATTTCCTAATGCTCTTTCCACTCTTGCCTTCATGATTGACATACCGACAAAGGCCAAGATGAAGCCTTTGGTGATTGAACAGAGGAGCATGAGAGCATATGAAGTTGCAGCCTTGGAGTCAGAAGAAGGAGACGGTTTGCCATGATTCCACGACATCCAGAATTTTATTTAAGGAGAGAAGATACCCAGAGAATGCCAACTAGAAGGATAAGAGATTCATCAGAAGATTAGCAGCTCAGTTTGTCATCTGTGGTAGAAAGTTGTACAAAAGAGCTTCTTTAAGGGTGAACAAGCTTTGTGTAACTGACGAAGAAGGTCAAGAGATCATAAGAGAACTGCACGAAGGAGTCTGTGGGCCACACATGAACAGGATGATGTTGGCTAAAAAAATCTAGCGGTAAGGCTATTTCTGGATGACAATAGAAATGGACTGTGTTGGGTTGTCAAAAAGTGCCGTAAGTGCCAAATCTATGCAAATCTAGTACGTCTGCCACCATCAGAATTACATAGCATGACTTTCCCTTGGCCATTTTCAGTCTGGGAAATAGACATCATTGGCAAGGTCACGCCAAAACCTTCGAATGAGAATAAATTCATTCTAGTAGCCGTCGACTATTTCACAAAATGGGTCGAGGCTGCTTCCTTTACAATCCTCTAATCTTCTCACGTGGCCAAGTTTATCAAGCAGAATATCATATGCCGATATGATGTTCCTCATAAAATCATATTCGACAATGGATCCCTCTTCTAAGGGGAAGTATTAGATTTGATGGAAGAATACATAATCACATCGCACAAGTCATCACCCTACAGGCTACAAACAAATGGAGTAGTCGAGGCGGCTAATAAAAATATTAAGAAAATCATGCAAAGGACAATAGAAGCGAGTAAGGATTGGTCAGAAAATTTTCCATTCACCCATTGGGGCTACAGGACGTCAATCCGAGCGTCGACAGGAGTCACCCCTACTCTCTAGTATACGGAATAGAAGGTGTCCTACCCGTAGAACTGGAAGTTCATTCTCTCAGAGTTATAGCAGAATGCAGTATACCAGAAGAAAAATGGCAGAGGGATCGTTCTGAGGACTTGCTTTTGTTCGAAGAAAGAAGACTGAGTTCGCTCTTTCACATTCAATGCTATCAGAAAAGGGTAGCCCAGGCATTTAACAAGAAGGTCAAGACCAGGGACCTCAAGGAAGGGGATCTCGTACTCAAAGAAATCCGAGCCCCTATCTTTGATCCAAGAGGGAAATTCAAACCAAATGGGCCGGGCCATATATAATCAAATCCATTATGACGGGAGGCGCCGTTATTATTATGGACCTGGACGGAAACACTTTCAATACCCCAACAATTTTGGACCAACTCAAAAAGTACTACCCATAAAATATATATATATATATATGAAAATAAAATAGGCTCAATGGATTTAAAAAAAAAAACTGATAAAATTAAATAACCCAAGCAAAAGTAAGAGCAGCCCGCAAAGTTGAAAATCCGAAAGGGCGGCTTTAGCAAAATAAGGGTATCAAAAAAGGTAAGTGTTAAAACCCAGAGTGAAACTAGACCGAAACGACGTTGGCCTGATTCCTTTTCTTTGGGATACGTAGGAGCTTCAATCTAAAGTTTGGATCAAACCTATACATAAATAAACCTCTCTCCCAAAAAACAAAAAATGACCAAAAAGGGAAAAAGTAAAAAGGGAAACACTTACCCGAGCATCATCTTTCAAAACCCTCTATCTAGTTATGGTTTCAATGTAAAGATCTTTTTAAATCCTTTGGTTAATCTTCATTATATGGAAAAAATGAACATCAAGCCAGTGAAGTGAGAAGATCAAAGATAAGAAAAAGGAGAATTTCTCATTGCCTGGCTTTAATGAATAAAGTTTATACATGAAAAGGAAAAAAAGTACAAATCTTAAATCTTTTTCTAAAAACAAAAACAAAAGAGAAAGAAGATAACATAATAATGGAAGTGCTGCAAGAACAACTAGATTGAGTCCTCCCTTCTTCACATCATTGTCTTCTTCCTATTCTTATCCCCTCCCAACTGTGTGAAGGATTACATAAGAAAGGCATCCCTCAAGAATATTCCGAGTCAATCATCTTTCGAGATGACCAAAACTGGCGATAACACTTCAGAAACGGAGCATGATGAAAGGAAGTGGACATATGAGTCACTGCCGGAGGACTCGGTTGAGCACGACCCAGCTAACGCAGAATGCGAGAAGGAAAATAAAAAGTGGTCAGGCTCAAGCCTACAAGAAAAACACAAGAATGCTCCATAGTTGAAGCCATCGCCACATGAATAGTCCACCACGGACAACGCCAGCAATTTTCGCACTCGTCTGGGCCTCAAAGAAATCATGTCACTCAGTCAGGGTAACGCAAGGACATGAAACCCCTCTTTGAAGAAAGACTCTCGGGGTATAGACTCCCGCTAGTAGATACTCTAGGATATTCACCTTCTCCATTAACCAGATCTGAGAGAAAAATACAAAAAAATGAGAGTTGAGTGGGGAAACAAATTGTGAGATATGTAAAAGGAGAGATGAGTGGAAAAATTCAAAAATATGAGAAAAAATAGAGCTTGACCGGAAAAATCGAGAGAAATGAGTAAAAAGAGAGTTTTGAGAGATACCTGAAGAAGTAGGGGACTGCCCGCAAAAGCAAAAGAGACACCAGACTGCACAACGTCCAAACGAATCAGTGTCTTGGCCAGGACTAGTGGTACAAAATTCTTCCCCTCTTTTATCTGGGAGGCTACCTGTACTAGGGTAGTGCTGACATCATCAACTCCCGAGAAAAGAAGAAATTGAGCGAGAAAATAGATGCACAAGGCATAGCGACGATAAGACTGTAGAGCGAAATCAAAAAGAGAGTCGGTAGGATGTAAATGACTCACTAGGCAGGATGTGTCAAGAACCCCACCATGCAGAATGAGAGAAGTCTCACTACCACTCAAACCGCATAAATCCCGTAGGAGTTTCTTTGGACTCACCAACGAAGAAGGAATCAAAACCTCTGCTCGGGGAAAAAGATGCAGAATAGCTTCAAACTCTTTAATGGTCAGACATAACTCTTCATCTCCAAGCCTAAAAGTATGAGTCATCGGATCCCACAACTGAGTAGATGCCTTCAGGAAATTCCAGTGCATCGTCACGAATCTCAGATGGAAGAGAGCGTTCAGACCAAAATTTATAAAATTGGTTTGCTCGATTTGGATAAATTTGTCGGTCCAGTAAGACAGAGAGTTTTGGGTGGGATAAGCCATGTTACAGAATCAGGAATGGTTGTTTGAAAGAAGACTGAACCTCCTTTTATAGAAGATCTGGTGGATCAGAATCTTGAATTCCGTTTACACATGGCACGCGCGCCACCTCGACCTAGCGCCTGTCACCTCAGCATAGCGTGTGCCATATCACGTTGCGTGCGCCATGTCATTCCATCATGGTGCTGCACCATGTCTATGCAAAGAAAATAGTTTTGTTCTCTCCTGCTTTATGTCTATGCCTATCACCACTCGCACTTAATATCTATGGGTGTTAGCGTGAACGCTTAGGCCTATGTCTTGCTATATCCTAGCATTCATGAATAAGTATTCGTACATAAGAAAAATGTACAATGAAATCCCGAAAAAGAGTAAGGACAATGAAGAAAAAAAAAAAAGGAACAAAAAAATTTCATACCCCAGGTACATATGTAATACTTGTATATAACCCTCTTTAAATAATCTTTCTCTAATTATTTTCTTTATTAAGTTATCCGAGCCCTTGTAAAATGAATAATCTTGTACAAACATATAAAAAAAAGAGAAGAAAGAAGCAGATAGAACCTGTAAATAGCACCCTATAAATAATCTCTGTAAATAGCCTCCCTATAAATAGAAACCCTGTAAATAGATTCCTTGTACGTAATCATATCCTGTAATTAGGATCATGTACATATTATGTACATGTGTGAATAACCTGTAAATAAATTCCTGTACATACATAACCCATGTATATAACCATCCATGTAAATAAGGTGCAGTCCATCCATGTATATAAAGAAATAAATTAAAATATATCCATACAAAAAGAGAGGAACTAAAAAGGAGTTCTAAATAAATAATCCAACTAGACATGAAGGCCTATCCCAAAAATAAATAAATAATGAAAATGTATATGCAGGAAAAAGAAAAAGTGTATCTCAAGCGTACATCAAAAGAATAGAAAGAAAGGACATCCTAGTCACGTTGTAGAAGTAGTGGCGTCCTCCAAATCCAAGTCATCATCGCTGTCAGCCTGGCGCTCCCGACGAACTCCAGTCCGCAGGAACGACCCCTGGAAAGCTGTAGCAGCAGCCGCTGGAGGAACGACATGAGAGGACGAGGATGTCCCATGAACTGAGGTACGGCTGACAGAAGAAGGTTACAAAAAGAGAGAGAAAGAGAGAAATAGAGAAAGAATAAGTACAAAAAGATATATATATACATATGCATAAAAAAGAGAAGAGGGCCTATGAACTAATAAATGAAAACAAGAATACTCACCGGATGAGGAGGAAGCTGACTGTGTCGGGGAATGGGATGCACGTGCGCGTCCATTAGCATCTGGGTCTACTGCCTCACCAGGATCATCAGGCCCGGGCAGGTGTTGAGTAGTCTCTCCATGTAAGCTCGGAAAACCTGGAAGACCTGAAATAGAAACAAAGAACCAAGGAGAGAACATATTAGATGGAGTGACATATCAACTAAATGAAAGCAAATACCTACTCATCCTCGCCCAGACACAGCTCTGGTATCTCGGGAGTGGGAATAGGAATATTACATGGAAACCCATGAGGATGGGCCAACACCTCCCAAGGTACTGGAGGCAAAGAGGCCTCACCAGCAGCAGGAGAAGCCCGAGAGGTCGTGGCACCACCGGTAGCACCCCGGGAAACTCGAGTAGTCGTACCACCCCCAAAAGTAGTAGGAGGAGGATGATCACCCACCACTGGAGGAGCATGAGACGTCGAGGGCTGTCCGGCCTGCGCCTCCGCAATTTGGATACCCATCGAACGCATCAGACGGTCGCGCGCAAAGACAGCGTACTCCCCCTCGGCTAGGAAATCCCGAGCCACGAAGCCATACACTGCCTCATCGATATCCTCAGGTGACATAGTGTGCGCCAACCTCATGCTAAGTGGAGGCGGCTAAGGGACCCAAAATTGGTCCAACCCCAATGTCTGGTGGGCTACCCGCTCACCCAAAAACCACTATCGACGGAATGGCCCCTCCAGCAAGATCCTCCTCTTATGAGCCTGACGACTCCTCATCAGGTCCTCGCCCACTCTAGCCTCCATACCCTCACACACTTGCTAATTCACCTGAAAAAGAAACTCGACACAGGTTACATACAAGAGGAATTATAGAGATAAAGTCAAGCATGCGTAAAATAAAAATAGAACATACTTGTGCAGGGGACAGGCGATCCAGGGTAAGATGGTAGGTATTCAGGTCCTTCACGTCCTTTTTCCTTCCCCGCGTGCTCTGATCCCATCGAGCTGCTCTCGGAATAACCTGGGGATCTGAGTTGGTGTTATTTGGGTGTGATAAACCTAAGAACTCGTAGGCCTACAACTGTAAATAAAATAAATAAATAAAAGAAAGAAATGAGAAATACAAAAAAAATGATAAAACAAAAACATAATAAGTTAGGCTAAGCTAAATAAGTAATAAAGGTATGGACAAGCTGAAAATAAAAAGGGTGTAATAAGAATCATACATCAAAGATCCGCCAGTACCCGATCACGGAGCTCTCATTGGTTCGATAGACGGACCATAGACCAGTGTATAGCGTCGCCAGCTCTGGTCCTCCCCAGTCGAAGGATGATATCCGATCAAAGTCATGCAGGGCTCCTAGGAAGTACAAAGGAATAGTGTTGTTCCTATTCGTAAACAAGAACGCACCGATCAAATAGAGCAAAAATGCTCGAGCAACCCACTCAAAGTGGCGGGGCTCGGTGCACTCTAACTCCATGTATCTCCCCATGACCCAGGCGTACCGGATACACCATGAATCGGCGATACGCAGGACCTTGCCCAGCCAGTAGGTAAGTGCCTCGGGGCACAAGCCGATAGTGGGGTCAAGGGGAAGCGAATTACCCCTACCCTAATCGTCGTGATCATATTAAAATCAAGCAGGGTCAGGGTAGCCTCAAATAACGGGAAGTGGAAGGTATTGGTGGTATCTCACCACCTGTCCACTAAAGCCATCAAGAGTACTCTATCATTATGAGTACTCGTGAGGAGGGGAATGAACCGGCTGAACTCGGATCTATCAACAAGGACCCAACTCTCTAGGGGGAGAACGTGGTACCACTCAAGGATCCGGGAAGAGCCCCCGAACCCGCGTTGATAATCGCCAGTCTACAAAAAAGAAGAAAAATAGAAAAAAATTGTCAGATAATACAGACTGAAGTAGGAAAAGCTAAAGAAAAAAAATAAAGTGCATAATCTGACTAAAAAAATAAAATCCATCATGCTAAGTAGCAGAAAGCGCAGCTTAATTTGAAACCCAAAAAGTAAAAAATCTAATAAAACTAGAAAATCGTGTAAATGTTATTTTTAGTGCCCAAAATGGAAACTTTTGTCTTAGAAAGCGTGAAAATGCAACCTATGTCACACCAAAAAGCAAAATTCTCAATAAACCTAGAAGAGCGTGTAAACGCTTACTTCTAGTGACCCGAAAATAGAACATTCTGTCGTAGGAAGCCTTAAAAACAACCTAAGTCGGATAAAAAAAAATCCAATAAACCTAGAAGAGTGTGTAAACGTTTATTTCTAGTGACCCGAAAATAAAAATTGTCTTAGGAAGCCTTGAAAAGAAACCTAAGTCGGACCAAAAATAAAAAACTCCAATAAATCTAGAAGAGCATGTAAACGCTTATTTCTAGTGCCTAAAATGAAAATTCTTTCTTAGGAAGCCTCAAAAAGCAACCTAAGTTGGACTAAAAATTAAAAATTCAATAAACCTAGAAGAGCGTGTAAACGCTTATTTCAGTGCATAAAATAAAAATTCTTTCTTAGGAAGCATGAAAGTGCAACCTAAGTTGGACCAAAAACAAAAAATTCAATAAACCTAGAAAATCGCGTAAACTCTATTTCTATTGATCAAAAAATTAAAAAAATTATGTCTTTAGAAGCATGAAAGTGAAACCTAAGTCGGGTAAAAAACAAAAAATTCAATATACCTAGAAGAGCTTGTAAACGTTTATTTCTAGTGACCCAAAAATAGAAAATTTTGTCTTAGCAAGTTTTGAAAAGCAACCTAAGTCGAACAAAAAACAAAAACCCAATAAACCTAGAAGAGCGTGTAAATGCTTATTTTTAGTGACCCCAAAATAGAAAATTGTCTTAAAAAGCCTTGAAAAATAACCTAAATCAGACCAAAAATAAAAAACCAATAAATCAAGAAGAGCGTGTAAACGCTTATTTCTAGTGACCCAAAAATAAAAATTTTTGTCTTAGGAAGCCTTGAAAAGCAACCTAAGTCGGATTAAAAATAAAATTCCAATAAACCTAAAAGAGCGTGTAAACATTTATTTCTAGTGACCCGAAAATAAAAAATTCTATCTTAGGAAGCCTTGAAAATAAACCTAAGTTGGACCAAAAATAAAAAACTCAAATAAACTTAGAAGAGCGTGTAAACGCTTATTTGTAGTGCCTAAAATGAAAATTCTTTCTTAGGAAGCCTCGAAAAGCAACCTAAGTCGGACTAAAAATCAAAGATTAAATAAACCTAGAAGTGCGTGTAAATGCTTATTTCTAGTGCCTAAAATGAAAATTCTTTCTTAGGAAGCATGAAAGTGCAACCTAAGTCAGACCAAAAATAAAAAATCTAATAAACCTAGAAAAGTGTGTAAACGTTATTTCTAGTGATCAAAAAAATAAAAAATCTTCTCTTAAGAAGTATGAAAGTGCAACCTAAGTCGGGTCAAAAAACAAAATCCAATAAACCTAGAAAAGCACGTAAACGCTATTTCTAGTGACCAAAAAAATAAAAAATTATGTCTTAAGAAACATGAAAGTGCAACCTAAGTCGGGTCAAAAACAAAAATTTAATAAACCTGAAAAAGTATGTAAACGCTATTTCTAGTGACCAATAAATGAAAAATTATGTCTTAAGAAACATGAAAGTGCAACCTAAGTCGGGTCAAAAATAAAAAAATTCAATAAATTTAGAAAAGCGTGTAAACGCTATTTCTAGTGACCAAAAAATAAAAAAATTATGTCTTAAGAAGCGTGAAAGTGCAACTAATCTGAGTTTAAATGGACGCATTTAAGCCCTTTAACTTATATTATTTATCCTTATTTTATCTATTTAATAAATGTTTTAGCCTTGTTTTGTGTGTAGGAGCGGATAGTCGGACATATGGCGAGAACGACGTCAAGAAGCAGGAAATAATGCAGAAAAGATGACAAGATTCAAACTGCCCAATTCCATCCGGACGCAACCCATTCCCATCCGGGCGCTCTGACGTTGAAAAGAGGAAGGGCCACTACCCAATTCCGTCCGGACGCAGCCCAATTTCGTTCAGACGATTTGCGGTGATAACAGTTTTTAATATCAAGTTTTCGCGAGGTTTTAGGAAAGGGGTATAAAAAGGAACATTTTATCAGTTCCTAGGGTTCCGAAATTGAAGAGGAAACACTCACGGTGACTAGAGCTGAACGAGGATAAGGAAGGAGAAAACTTCAATGGCTTTTCTACCCGGATCAACTTCATCTCTCTCGTCAATGAGCGGCTAATCCCCTCATGCGTAGGGTTTGGATGAAACCCTAGTCAAGTAATTAAGATTTTTCCATTTTGATTTATATTTCAAGCATTTGATTCAACACTTTTGTATAACTCAGGCTTTTGATTTATAAATCAATCGGTTTTAATTTCATGATTTCGCTTTCGTCTTAGTTTTCTGTGATTACGATGACGGAGTTATGCAAATATTATTTTCTTTGATTATGATTGAGGCGTGAGATAGGTTATGCTACGATGAGACGGATCGTGCCAAAATTTTAAGAACGATCTGTGCTACTGAAAGATAATCTATACCGGGTCGCTATTCATATTTATCTTCTTGTCGATCCCGTTGCGACTTATAGTCAAAATATATCATTGTTGAATTGAATGGTTGTTTATTTATCTGAAATGCATTTTTCTAATTACAAAGCTATGGTGGATTTCGAACCTAAGGCAGCTTTCTCTTTAACAAAGAACATTTACTTTTAATTATTTTGTAATTAAATTAGTTAATCAAACAAATTTTTTTTCATCGAATTAAATTAAAAATTAATTAAAATGCAACACAACTCAGCCTTATTATCCCTGTGGAACGATACTCGATCTTAACCACTGTTCCACAGAATAGCTAGTTTAATCGAATTTTATAAATATTATTTTTGATCACACAAAAGACAGCGATCAAATTTTAGCGCCGTTACCGGGGACATTTAGCACGGTTGTTTGTTTTGATGATTAATTCTTAGTTAGATTTAATTTCTTTTTATATTAGTTGTTAATTACAGGTTGCTTGGTGATTGGAGGAAGTCCGGTGCAAATGCTGATTTCGCATCAAAGCACTTTGAGTTTTTTTATTATTTGTGTAAGTGGAGTAGTTCTCACTACTTTATTTTATTTTTATCTAAAAAAAACAAAATCAAAAAAAAAAATAATGGCATATTTTGATAATTATTTTGACAATTTTAAAATTCATAATGACCCATCATTGAGAACTTAGTACAATTATCCGCAATTCATAAATGTGGGTACTTTTGACTTGAACCCTGAAGCAATTCAATTAATTCCTCGTTTTTATGGTCTAAGCTCTGAAAATTCATGTGAACATGTTGAAAAATTTAAAGAGTTTTGTGCAGCTTTTTCATATCTCAACCATAGTGAAGGAATTGTTATGCTTAAATAATTTTCGTACTCTTTAAATGACAAAGCTAAGAGTTGGTTTTATTTGTTGAAGTTAGAATCAATTAGAACATGGCAAGAGATGGTTAAACAATTCTTGAATAAATTTGCCCAACCATATGAGACTCTTTTTCTGAAGTAACAAATTGTGAGTTTTTATCACATGGAAGGTGAGTTTTTTTCACAATGCTGAGAGCGATTTAAATATTTGATGCTCTCTTGCCTGTGTTATAATTATGAGACTAGGCGTCTTATTTTGTAAAATTCGGTAAAAATTTAATTATTTAATTATTTATTTATTATTATTATTATTAACTATTAATTAATAAGGATAAATTAAAATAAATTAACTAAGTAATAAAGTAATTAATTAAACAAATTAAAAACTTAAAATAAATAATGGGTTAATATCATTTTTATCAAC
>JAUTBS010365741.1:0-10450 GCA_032361285.1 Aequorea victoria | reverse complement strand
AAATCATTTGTTGTATAATGATAGAAACATAATGTACAAACAATAATGATTTATTGGTTTGTTTAGCAAACAAACTCTTAAAGAATCAAATCAATAGGTTGTTGAGTCAAAACACAAAAAGCAAAAGTTTTAAGGCTTGATTAAAAGACCTTTAGGCTAACATGTATGATTATACTCTGTTGTTGTATACTTTTGATTATGATGCTAAGTCTACTCTCCTGTAACCTTTGTGGTTGCAGATTACAGCTTGGGTAGATGTTGGTCCATAGTGCCAGGTGGAGGATATGTTGTGAGATGAAGACCTTTAGTAGTCTTCTTTTGGAATGTACATGTATGTTGTACGGATGTTTATTCGATTATATTTATGGTTGGTTTTGAGTCTTCCGCTGAGTAAAGGTTATATGGTTTGTATATATTGATGGATGTTTCCTTAGTGGTTTGTTTGGTTGAAGTTAAAATGATGGTTTTATTTATCTAGGATGATGTTTGATGAAGATGCGGTGTGCATCGTGATCTTTTATATAAGATTAGATAAGGTGAGCCGGCGTGACACCACTCCGAGCAGGTTTAATTATCCTCCGGGGAGTGGGGTGTTACACTGTAGTTCTCATTTGTCAATGATTTTCAATATCTTGTTTGGAATGATTTAATAATCATATCCTCATATAAATTTGAGCATCAATATAGTTGTTACAGATTGAATCTTAACATTTAATGCTCTAAGATACCGCCGCAAATAGTCGTGATTCGCGCAGTAATTTGCTAAAATTGCGCATTTGGGTCGACTCACAGTGAGGCTGGGTCGACTCGATGTCCTGAGAAAATAGATTCTTCATCCGTGTGTCGACTCATCTTGATGCTTGGGTCAACTCATGTTGATAAACATCTCAGCTTCTTTACAGACCTTTATGAGTGGGTCGACTCATGTGAAGCTTGGGTCAACTGACGTAAGTCTCTGCCTTTGAGTTGATGCTTTGGATTGACTGTGGTTGCTTCTCGTCAGCTCATGCTTGCTTTGGGTCGACACACGCTTGCCTTGGGTCGACTCACATGTTGTCTCTGTAAATATACTAAGTGATAAGCACTTTGGGTCGACTCGTGAATTCTCTTGGGTCAACTCATGATGTTGTCTTTGATTTTGAGTAGATGCATGGACTGATGCATCTCAGCTCAAATCTTTGAACTGAAGACTTGGGTCGACTCACAGTTGCTGCAGAGAAGAGATCTAGAGTGTTGTATGTTTTGGGTCGACTCAGGAACCATCTTGGGTCAACTCATGGTCGCTGCAGAGAAGAAGTTCAGAGAGCTGCATATTTTGGGTCGACTCATGAACCATCTTGGGTTGACTCATCGTCTCTTCTAAGAAAATTTTGCAGGAGATACCGAGAGGCTATTGTTTTGGGTCGACTCATGAAATGTTTTGTGTTGACTCAAATCCTTGAGAAACACTGAAAAACTCATGTCTTGATTCTGAGCTAGTGTTTTGTTTGGCAACTATTTTAATGATTTCTATAATTATTTTAACACTTGATTTATCACCTAAATTAACTTTAAATCTTATTAAATACAAGGTCAACTCCAATCATGGGTGTTAACCATAAATAATCATTGAAACTATCTGAATATAGATTGATTTAAAAAAATGTATTAAGAGATTTTCAAGGCGATGTTAAATGATAAATCATTTTAACTTATCAATGTTTTATTTGTTATTATTAAAATCAATAAATAATTTATTTAAATCTTGGGGCTAACAATCTCCCATTTTTAACTTATCAAAACTTTGTTTGATATCATTAAAATCAATAAACGATTTATTAAATCTTGGGGATAACAACCTCCCCCTTTTGATGATGACAAATAAATTTTAGAAAAACTCTTTAAGATAGAATATATGTTTTAAAAACGCTCCCCCTAAAGAGGTGTTTCCTTTTTAAAGAGATTTTCAAAATAATCTTTCAATTTATATATTCATTCATTCTTGTTTAAACATAATCAACTTAAAACAATAAGTCATTACAATCATCAAATCAATAAATAATAATCATCCAACAGTAAGCATGATTGACTATGATTTTCAGTTTCTTTAAACAAACACATAGCAAGTGAAGCATGTTTTCTAAATTATGTTTTTCTTCTTTTTCAGCCTAAGAAGGCTAAGTCTAGGTTGAGGCTTGTTGTTTGAGGCTTGTTAATTTTTTTTCTTTTTCTCCCCCTTTGTTAAATACTACAAGTTAAGACTGTTGTTTTTCTTCTTTTTCTCCCCATTTGTCATCTCAAAAAGTGAAAATATGCAGACCTCACATAAAGAGAAGAAGGATCAACCAGATGTTATAACAAAATTATAAGCACTGTATGAAGATCATAAAAAGAAAAGGATTGTATCGTATTACATTTATCAAAAAATGTATGTTCATGGGGGGAACAACCCAATAGGAGAGTGAAACAGGAATAGGGACAAGAAAGAAATCATAAGAACTCGTCGTCCATTTGCTTTTTCCACTTGGCTTTTCGTTCGGTGGCAATTTCTCCTTTTTCTTTCGTCTTCCGCTTATAGACAACGTTGTTCTTTTTCTCCATTTCTTCCAGAATATCAAAGATTGACTGTATGCTTTTTTTTTCTTTCCCAGTCATCTTCTCCTTTCCTTTGCTCGAGACTTTCTCCTTTCCTGTGGAGGTGGCTTTCTTGAACTGTTGGGCTGAGATTTCTTCAATATGAATTCTCTTCGCTAGAGCAACTTTCATATTGATGTTTTCTCGATACTCATGCTCAGCTTTCTTAGCAGGGGTTTCTAAGTTAATCTCTACCCATTCCATGAATTCTTAAATTTTGAGGAGGACTTCATTTATTTTACCCGTAGTGCCTCGATCATACTCATAGCGTACGCTATTGATCAGGAGATTGCTGGAAATAAGAAAGTCCTTCGTGCTCTTCTTTATGTTCTGACTATTATTGTTGCCTGCTGTGCAAGCACCATCTATCCGTTCATTCAGGTCAGTTAGAATTATTTTCAATCGAAGTTGTTCACTCAGCATGTGTGTATGTTGCTCTTGAAATTTCTCAGTCTGAAACTCATAGAGATTCATTCTCTCATGAAGTTTCTTTATTTCTTGGCTGGAGGCTATGTTGATATCAACAAAAAGCTTAATTTGAGCTTTCATCTCCTCAAAATCAAAATGAGAGATGCTGAAATGTGAAGAGCTAGAGGGTGGAGCTTGAGTGGAGGGTGGATTAAGGTGAGGTTCTTGAGAAGAAGGTGTGTCTTGTGGTTGATCTGTGGAGGGTTGGTCTTGTGGTTGATTTGTGGGAGGAAGAGAGGGTATAATGGTATATTGGTTTAGATTTGGATCTTGAGGTGGATTTAGGTGTTGGGCAGCCTCTTGATTGACCCAATGGATATCAATCTCAATCAGTCGCATCCTTTTCAGGTGGACTTATTGTACATGTGGGTAGGGTGAAAAAGTATGGACGGGGGGTCTTTGAGGTTGACTTTAAAGAACCTACAAGTTTTGGTAAAAAGCATGCCATGAGGTAGAATGTTATTTTTAGTTTGGGAAGCTTTCTATATGTCAAATATGATGAGGTGGCCTAAGTCTATGGGTTCTTTATTTATGATGCACCACATTACCAACAATTGTATGAAGGTAACATCTCTAAATTTCCCTCATTGAAGTAAAATCATATGGTTGACCATATGGTGGAGCAGTCTGTATTCAGGGAGCAGAAGCTTTGCTTCAAAAATTTTATCAGGGTTTATGTCATCCCTCCCAGTGATCAGGGTAATAACTTCCTCAAGAGGAATCTCAGGATAATTATGTCGCTGTTTGGTGCAATCCATCAGGTGTGTGCCATTTGGGACATCAATGAGTTTGTTGACCAGTTGGTCCCCAAACACAAGGTTTTTTTCCTTTACTCAACTACTTAAGAATAGCCCTTCACTACCCATTCTTACATTCATATTGGCATATGCAATTCTGCACAGTTATTGTAAAACCCGATAAAAAATTTAATTTTTAAACCAATTATTAAATAAAATAATAAAATTTATCTAATTAAAATAAACTAATTAATTAAAAATGTAAATCATTTAAATAAAAGATTCTTAAATAAGAAATGATATAATATTAATTATGTTAATTAGTATTTAAGTTAAAGTAAAATATAAGACAAAGGGGATTTAAAAATAAGATAAAGCCAGAATTTGTGGAGAAAGGATCTCTGCATATGTGATGTTCATGAGATTACAGCTGGAATACCAATCTAAAAGGGGAGATAAGAATCCAAGGAGGAAATTGGGGAAGAATATTCCCTAAAGTATTGCTCGCAACCCATTATAAAAAAAAAGGTCTGCCTCTCACCAAAACCCCATCTCTCTGTAATTCCTCTATCCCTCTCGGCTCCTCTGCCCAGCACCACCGCTGCCACCACCGAGCAGCCTCCATCGCTGCCACCAACGGCCGAGCATTACCACCAAATGTTGGCATTCTACCACTGGGCACTTTCATCATCGTATTTATCATCATCATCATCACCTTAGGTGATCACGGGTCAGCAGTTCCCAACCCCATGGTCCTGTTTATATACGGGATATTTATGTACATATATATCACATCTATAATGGTTTAATCCTCGGTTAAGGTTATCCTTTGAGATTTCAAAGCATGTGTAGATATAAGATTATATCATGATTAAAGAGATAAGAATAAGGAGTTATAATTATATATAAATGTATTTGTTACTGTATATATATAACCAGTATATATACATATATATAACATAATCTATGTACATAATTTATCATGTAATCAGCCACGTATACGTATGTATATCACACGAAAATATGATAAAATATATTGAGAAGTAAAACCATGAAGAAAGAATGGAAGAAAAAGACCGTGGATAAGGTTTTCAGCCATGAAAACCCATGATGTGAAGCTTTGGGTTGACTCACAAGTTAGTTGAGTCGACCCATGTGATGTAGAAAACGATCACCGTGGCAGTGAGTTGACTCATGTGGAGTGTGGGTCAACTCATAGGACCTGTCTTGCTTTGAGTCAACTCACCCAGACTTGGGTCGACTCATGACCTGCCTAGGTCGACTGAAGGAAGAGCCACCTCAGCTCACTTAGCCTTTAAGTCGACTCACAGTGCCTTGATATGCCTTTGGGTCGACATCTGCATCAATCCATGGCCACCTAAGAGGCTTTGGGTTGACTCATAGCCCTGTGGTGTCGACTCATAGCCCTTGTGAAGACTTGGGTCGACTCATAGAGATCATGAGTCGACTCACAATTGCCTATGCGGAGACTATTTTCCCATTGAGTCTACACACAGTCTTGCTGTGTCGACTCACAGCCTTTTGTGAGATGTTTGGGTCAACTCATAGACCCTTTGGGTCAACTCACAATGCCGAAAGTCTTAGAAAATACGTCTGGAATTAATTCTAAAATGTTAGGCTCTGTTTGGCAAATTGTTTAAGGATAAACTCAATTAATTAAAGATTAATTTAACACCAGAACCAAGGTTTAAGAGTTAACAAAAATAGAGAAGGGTCTGTTTGGTTAATTAATTCGGTTTATTAGCTTTGTTTTTTTATTATGATTATTGCATTCTATAATCAGAGTGACGTAGATTGCATTGATATTTCTTTTTGCATTAGATATGAGGTGAGTGATTTACATGCTTTGTACTTTTAATAAAAAAACTCAGTATTCCCCAAAAATTATGTTGGGAAAGAAAAATGCATATGTTAAATGCTTTCAAAAGATATTGTATGTTTTCTCTTATAAATTCATTGTACAAATGTTTTACAATAATTGGTTTATATATATTGTGCGATTATGAGATATGATTCTTGGGAATAAAAAGTCCAAGGAAAAGCCCGCATCAGGTTGTGACTCTGGCCAACTAGGGAAAAGACCAAGTATGAATCCGTGATGACTCTAAGTTGACTCAATGGTTTAAGGCACAGCCCGGGTGTATCCAGTGTCCTTAACCAGGATTGTTTAGGGAACAAACCCATGCGCCAACTTGTGGTGACTCTATTACGATATTGGATCCAATGGGCCAAGAGGCCCTGAGTTATGTGTGGCATTATTTATGCACAGGTTGTTCCTATTGCATGTGATTTGATGTCTTTCACTCTTAATGAGCATATCGCCATACCATTATGATGCAGATGTATATTTTCTAGTTTATGTAGGACACCTATGTTGTCCCAGAGAAATCACGGTGACTTGCATTGATGACGAGACCATATGAAAGAGATATTTGAAATCATGGTGACTTGTATTGATAACAAGGCCATATAAAAAGGATATATATATATTTTCAATAGATGAAAATGATGGGTGAAAGGTTGCCCTTTTGAGAAAGAAAAGATGGGTTGTGTGATCGCCCTTTTTCAATATACTGTATATATCATACCATGATTATGTTAATGTACAAACTGATTGCATCCCCTGCTTTTAAACTGTATCCTATTATGCATGTTTCATTCACCAGCTTTAGTTGACGTTGTGATATAACATTTTTCAGAAAATTAAGGAAGAAGCTAGATGACGGACTCTACAGCTTCAAAGGGATCCAGGAATAAGACCTCTAGGACATGCATTTTTCGCTTCCACATTTGAATAAAGAATTTTATCATGAATTATGGGAATAAATGAGTATTGTGAAACATTATGGGCTACTGTTCTATTTTGATTAAATGAATTTTAATTGATTAAATCCTGAGTATGAGATATTTTAGCATATTGTTAGCTAAATTGTTAATTATGGCTTACTTGATTCATTGGGCAAAGGCCCAATATCCATAACCGGTCACCTTTTCCAAATTGGAGTGTGACGGTTATGGGTATACAGATTCTTTGATGGTAACAAAGTTATACCATCACATATCTGTGAACCATACCCTAAAGTGCATTTCAGTCAAATCAAAGAATTGAAAATTGATGCACCGTCCATCAGGAGCTTGTCGAGACTTAAATGATTTTTCATACTTATCTTGGATCTCTTGGTTCAGACAAACATTTTTAGCAGATGAGGGAGCTTTACCCTTTTTGCTCTTTTTACTTTTAGATGAACTTTTACCTTAATCATCTTGCCTTCGTTTGGATGTGTTCAATGGATTAGAAGGATCCATGTATAATCGTGTTGATGAAGCAATGTGTAGAGAAGACAGAGTCTGTCAAAAACTAGGGTTTAGTGCTAGGAAAAAGGGATTCGATGTGTAGCATAGCAGCGATGTGCGAATTAGGGTTATAAGAGAGAGATTCATAAAGGTTTTCAGACGATTGAGAGGAAGAAGGGAGGCACCGTTGTATCGACTCACGAAATAGAGAGGGAGGAGTTTGTGTTTTAAATGATTGGGCCCACACAGAACATAGTTGATGTTTATATACCCAACTTCTGAGTCGACTCATTGCCAATTTGAGTCGACCCAAATACGTTTTTAGGGATTCGATAAAAAAAATTATATTTAAGTCGACTCATGATCTTCTGTGAGTCGGCCCATCTTCGTTTAGCGCTTAAACAAGAAATCTAAGTGAGTCAACTCATACTCTAATGGGAGTTGACCCAACAATGTCCAGTGCTAAGATGACCTAATAGTCTAAGTCAACTCATCACACATGTGAGTTGACCCATGTGCAACAAAAATGAGATTTGTAAGAAACTTTTATGTTCTTCATGGGTTTAACATAGCTAATTCACCTTTAATGTAATTAAATCTTTCTTCATTTAAGGGTTTGGTGAATATATCCGTTAATTGGTGTTCCGTACTTATAAATTCTAATGCAATATCTTCTTTTTGCACATGGTCTCTAATGAAATGGTGTATTATTTCTATGTTCTTAGTTCTTGAATGTTGAATGAGATTCTTAGTTAAACTAATAGCACTTGTATTATCACATTTTATTGGAGTTTTATGATATTTTAAATTAAAATATTCTAATTATTCTTTCATGTAAAGCACTTGAGCGCAACAACTTCTTGCGGTTATGTATTTGGCTTTGGTGGTTAAGGTAGTTACAGAATTTTGTTTCTTACAAAATCATGAAACTAAAGAATTTTTTAGGAAGTGACATGATTCGCTAGTACTTTTATGGTCTAACCTACAACCTGCAAAGTCAGCATCCGAATAACTTAGTATTTCAAGAGATGTGTTCTTGGAATACCATAAGCCCAGGTTAATTGATCCTACAAGATATCTAAGGATTCTTTTTACGAAAATTAGATGTGATTCTTTTGGATGAGATTGATATCCAGCACATAATCTAACATTAAACATAATATCAAGATGACTACGAGTTAAGTAAAGAAGGCTACCAATCATACCTCAATACGTTTTGCTATCAATTGATTTATCTTTCTCGTCCTTGTCAATCTTTGCTGCTGTGCTCATAGGAGTTGTACATTGTAAAGACCCATTTTTCGCCGACACTTTAACCTAGGTGTAATTCTACCCTAATTGATTTAATAAGTGTTCAAACCCTACAATTTGAAATACATAAACTCTAATAGTGTTAAAGAAGGATTCAACACCAACAATAACAAGTGATTAGAAACTTAAACTTAGAAATTAATCAAGATTAAGTTAAGTTTGAAAAACTAAGTTCGATCACCTAGATCACAAGCAAGACTTGAAATTTTGAATTAAGATCCAACATGGAAATTCAAGCTCATGAACTCACTAATTAAATCAATGAATTAAATTTTAATTTTAAAGCCCAATTAAATAAATTTAATTCATTTTATGGACTAAGTCTTGAAAATTACATGAAAATCCCATTTTTGTAATTAAAGACTAAAAAGGCCCACGTTAACTATCTAAATTAAAAAAATACAAAAATAAAATAATTTTCGAATGTCAAAACTACCCTTGGCCGGCAGCATGGTGGTGGACTAGGGGATGTGACTATTTTAATTTTCATTTTTGTAAAATGGAAAATTAAGGGAAAGATTTGGATGGGATATTTGCTTAGTTTATAAGTAAGGTTTGTTTGGCTTTTTAATTCAATTATTCACTAACTAAATTATTGTGGGAGATTATTATACACATAAATATATTTTAAGAAAATAAAAATACATAGAATAATTAAATTATGGGAGAAAACTACACAAAGAAAAATTAATGCATCTTTTCCCCATTATGTAATCATCAACCCCAATTCCCATCAACTATTCAATGTACCCAAATAGTGTCTTCCATCAACTATTCAATGTACCCAAATAGTGTCCTAATAGTGACTTTACATGACTAATTTCATGAGATTTTAATTAAATTAATTTCTAAAATTCTAAAAATTATGCCTATAAATACCCACCATTCTCAAGCCTTTCTCCCACTTTTTTCTTCCCAACTCCACTCTCTCTCTACCCTCCCCCCTTGGCTCGGCAGCCCCCTTGGAGAAGAGGGAAAAAAAAGAAAAAGAAGGAGAAGGAGAAGAAGGAAGAAAAAGAAGGAAGCGAAGGAAAAAGAAAGATTGTGCATTAAAGCTAAGTCCCACCTCTAGATCAAGAAACCTAAAGTAAGAATCTCTTGGAACTTTCTATTTCTTCCCTAATAAAAACATTCTTACATCCATTCTTCTATAAGATAAAAGTTTGTGGATGAAAATAGAATAAAATGAACAAAGGACTTGGGACCATGAAAGTTACTTAAAAATCTTATTCTGTGGACTTTTAAAAAGGATCTCAAATGAAGAATAAATAATGTAGAGACTTGTTATGAACCTTCATATGCTTGTATGATGTTGTTATGATGTATTTGGACATGCATTGGTTGTGTAAAAATAGGAGATATTGATGATTTGTTAAAAAAGTGTAAAACAGAAAGTGACAGAACATAAATAAAGCCCTTCCAACAATTTTCGTGTAATCCAAACGGACCCTAATCACAAATATGTTTTTACTAGAGCTTATTTAGGATATCTTAAGCTTGTGTGATTTTTGGTTAAGCCTAAAAATGTATTTTTAAATCCCTTTGACGATTTAAAAGATTATGTGGTAAGTAAGGCAGATTAATAGCCCACTTTGAATCTCTACATCTCTCTCCAAAAACATTCCCTTAAGTTGATCCACATATCCAGAGAAAGATATATTAGTCTAGTTTCACCCTTTGTTTACCGAAATTGATTTCAGAAAGTACATTTCGAGTTATGTTGATTCTACCAAATAGGTCCTTATTTCGACAGCCTCTCTTGTATTAATTTTTAGACCCCTTTCGATATGCAACCAATGTTTAGGCCCTTCACGAAAAATGTAGATAACATCTTTATTTAGCTTTTTGTAAGTTTTCATAGATTTCCAGTAAGATTTGATATTTTTAAAGTATTTTAGAGCCTCTGTGGTAGATTCTGGAAATGTACTATGTTATGAAATATTAAGTGTTTAATGCTCTATTTGTCTTAAGTCTTGTTTGTTTCTTGTTTAAGCATTATCCATGAG
>JAUTBS010365630.1:0-10451 GCA_032361285.1 Aequorea victoria | reverse complement strand
CAAGACCAAACCCAAGTCACAACCATGTGAACTTGTCAACAACACACAAAGTCCGACAAGATTCAAACCTAGCCCAATTAGACACACGGTGAACAACCCTACCCGAGACTCAAGCCGTGCATGAGAGATGCCATAACATAGATCGAGGCCATATATCACTCATTCCAGATATAAACATGTAATTAAACTCATGGATGATATTTAAAGAAGAGTCAAACAAGACTTAGTACAAAAGAACATTTAAACATTTAAATCCTCAAAATAGAGCACATTCGAGAATCTTCCACAGTTGTTATAAAATACATTAAAAATAGAAAACCTTACTGAAATATTATGCAACTTTACAGAGAGATAAATAAATATGTTATCTACATTTTCCATGAAGATACCAAACACTGGTTGTACACGAAAAGGGGTCTAACAATTAGTACAACATAAGCTGTCGAAATAAGGACCTGTTTGGTAGAATTAACATAACTCAAAATGTACTTACTGAAATCAACTTCTGTAAAATGGGGGTGAACCTACCCTCATGTATCAATCTCTGGATATATGGATCATCATAAGGGGATATTTGTGGAGAGAAATATAAGGGTTCAAAGTAAGCTCAGATTCTGCCTCTCTGTCACAGAATTTTCTAAATTGTCAAAGGGGTTTAAAAATACATTTTGGAGCCTAACCAAAAAATCATATATTCTCAAGACATCCCAAATAACCTATTTTATAAACATAATTTTATTTAGACTTAGTTTGGTCCCCACAAAAATTAGAGGAATAGCCTAAAAATAATTCTATTTTGACACTTTCTTCGCAAAAACCACATCCAACAAGCATTCTCATTTCAACTCATCACAAGCATGTCCAAGCACAACATAATATCACAATAAGTCCAAAACAAGATTATTAATCATTTCATAGATTATTTATTCTTCATTTATGGTTCATTCCAAACTTTCCTAGAATATAGGTTTGACTTCATTTCTTGGTTTCATGAGTTATCTTCATCTTCCTTCATTTTTATCCATCATCTTTTATCTTCGAGAGGATTAGAAGATAAGAATGTGTTATTAGGGAGATAAATGAAAGGTTTAAAGAGATTCTTACTTGTTGTTTTTCTTGGATTTCAAAAGATTAGACTTAGCTTTAATCTTTTTTATTTTATTTTCTTCTTCTTCTTTTTTCTTCTTCTTCTCCTTCTTTCTTTTCTTTATTTTTCTCCTCCTTCCCTCTTGGTTCTGCCGAAATGGGAGGGACTTAGAGAGAGAGTGAGTTGGTGAAAAAAATGGGAGAAAGGCTTGAGAATGTGGTGGTATTTATAGGCTAGGAGTTATGGATTTTTTTTTCTTTTTAATTAAATTCCATAATTTAGTCATTTCCATCTTCTCTCTTGATGACTTACTTTAGCCAAGAAATTGTCCAAAAGAGTACATGAGGACAATGACAAATAGTTGATTGGAATGGGTGTGATGATGAGAAATTGGGGAAAAATTGCATTAATTTTTTTATTTTTTTTTTGTAATTTTCTCCCATAATTTAATTATTTCATGTATTATTATTCTCTTCAAATATATTTAAGTATATAATAATCTCCCAGAATAATTTAGTTAGTGAAGAAAATGAATTAAGAGGCCAAACAACGCTTACTTTTCCAACACTGAACCATCACATCAAAGTTCTTTCTTATTTTTCATTTTCGAAATTTCTTAATTATGTCAAATCAATCCCTCTTTTTTTGGGAACTAGGGCTGGCCGGCCAAGGTCTTTTATGTCTTTTAAAAATTGTTTTATTTTGTCATTTTAATAATTTAGATTATTGTGTGGGTTCCATTTCAATCTTTGATTAAAAATTACCATTTTATGTAATTTTCCAAGACTTAGTTTACGAAATGGTTTTAATTTAATTAATTGGGCTTTAAAATTATAATTGAATCCATTGATTAAATTTATGAGTCCATGAACTTGAATTTCCATGTTGGACTCTAATTCAAAATCTCATATTTGGTTTGTGATCTAGGTGACCGAATGTTGTTTATCTAACTTGACTTTAAACTTAATTGAGTTCTAAGTTCAAGACTTAATTTACTTAATCATTCTTAGTGTTAAACCTTTAATTAACACTATTAGGGTTTATATAGTTAAATTCTAGGGTTTGAACATTTGTTAAACCAATTAGGATAAAATTACGCATAGATTAAGTTTTACGAAAACCCGGGTCTTTACATTCTAAGTCCCTCAATTGCGCCACCACCGCAAGAAACCTAGAGAGAGGAGGAGAGAAAAAGAGAAGAAAATGAAGGAAAAAAGAGAGGCCACCACCACCACCCATGATGCCAAAAAGACCCTCCCGGATCACCTCCAACGACCGCTACAACCGCCAGCATCCACCACAACCAGCAGTGAGTCTTCTTCTTCATGCTCTGTTTTGTAGCCCACACCAACGACCTTCGTAGCTCCATATCTTGAGCTACAGAGCTCTGTTTTTCTTAATCTTTAACTTTTTGGGAATCGTATAGACAAATATAAAATTTTAATATTTTAAGGTTCTTCAAATTCTAACTAGATGATAGAAAAAATTAGTTCCAAAGTAGGCACCCCAAATCTGCCCAACCTAGAAAATTTGAAGAAATGTTGAAACAGTCCACTTTCGAGCTTCACCATGGCTACCACAGAATCTCAAAATTGCTAATTCTTGTTTCTATATTTATATTATACACTAAATTATAACTTTCATATTTTACACTTCTCCACATTCTATCTAGAACACAACGAAAAATTGAAGCAAAAACAACCCCTCAAATCTGCCATGACCCAAAAACCTCCATGCATGTTCAAAACAGCCATGTTCAGACCCTCACTGTGATCACCACAAAACTCCAATTGGGTTGATTTTTGATTCCCTGAATAGATCTCACGTAGTACTACAATTTTCATGTTTTATACTCTCCAAAATCTATCTATAACATAACAAAAAAACTGAGATAAAGTTGGTCCATCGAATTAGTTCAAAATCTGTCCAAAATTTGTCTAACATAATGAAAATCTGTCTACAATTTTCATGTTTTACACTTCCTTGTATCTTCGTAACTACAATTCAGATTCAAAACTCATATGAATGAATGTAAACCCTAAAAGATTAGTACTTAAAACTCTAAAACCCAAAGGAGGGAATGTAAGATGATGAATGAAATAGGCCAATTGGCCAAGAGAAAAATATTTAAAATATTTAGAACAAATAATTAGAAGTTCAATTCAAAGGTCTTTCAAAAGACTCAAAAGAATGTGTTCAAGTAAATAGGTCAAAGAAACAAAGTTTAGCCCAAGACTATCTAAAGCCCAAAAGGAAAAATCAAAACTAAGAGAATGGGCCAAAGGATGAAATATTGATGTGGGCTTAAGCTAAGACCCAAGTATTATGAGAACTTAGAAAATAGGTCAAAGAAACAAAGTTTAGCCCAAAATTATGAGAGTCCCAAAAATAAAAAGATGAGATTAGCTCAAGCAATAAACTCAAACTTATTAATTTGCCCCAAAATAAAAAAAAAACCCAATAAAACCCAAACATGAAATTATGAGATGGGCTTAAAATGAAATATTTAATGGACTTAAGTTAGGGCCCAATGATGTTATGAAAATTATAAAGATAGGCCCAAATATAAAAATCAACCCAAATAAGAATTGGGGCCCAAAATTATTTTAAGAATTCTTTTAAAAATAAAATAAATACAAAATAAAAAATATATATAGAGAGGAATTCGGTCACCTACCTAGGAGGGAAGGGTGATGTAACCTTTGTCTCTTGAAATTAAAAAAAAGAAGAAGAGAAAATGACACGACATGTAATTAAAGAAAAGTCAAAAGGTCTCTTTAATTTAAGGGCTCATGTTCCCTAATTAAGCCAAATATGGCCTTAGGCATGGAAAAATATTTTAATGGCAACCGGACATGTCATAACCATGTTTGGAGTCCAAGTTTTGGTTGGAAAGAAGCCAAACTAAGTTAGCTAAAGTCCCTAACTAGAATTGGAATCCAAGTAAATGAGGGAAAAAAAGGTAAATTAACACCAATACCTTTGCCTATATAAAGGGAAAAGTCTCCCACTTCGCCCCTATTGAATTTCAGACAAGGGAGAGAGAGAGAGAGAGAGAGAGAGAGAGAATACGAAGAAAGAGAAGAAGAATAAAGAAGAAGGAAGAAGAAGGAGAAAGAGAAAGGAAGAAAGAAAGGTAGAACCTCCCTCCATTGAAGACTTTTAAGATTAGTAACTTATGAACCTAACTTCATAATCTCTTCTAATAGCTTGAAAACCATTTACATAACATGTTCATGAAACTTGAATAAAAAAAAAGGTGATAAAACACTTAGGATGAGGAAATAACATAAACCATGGAAGGATTCTAAAATTATATTTTATGTTTTCATGAACGAAGAACATGTAAGAAGGCCCAAACTTTAGAGAAAGAACAACTTAGATTTTATGGAGTTATATGAATATGTATGGAGTATGTATGAATTTTTCTAGATTTAAGAACAAGAGTTGATACCCTAAAATAATTATTGAAAATTTGTGTCCAAAGAGGAAAATTCAGAAACCACTTTGGAGATTTTTAATTAAATATAAAAAAATCATTTAGGGTTGATCCAAAACCTAAATTTAGGGTTATGATTGTACTTTCATATAAGATTTATTTCACACAAATTAGATGAACATATTTTGATTAGTTGGGATTCTCCCTAACATGGACGAATTTGAACACTGTTTGTGGTAAAATCGGTTAGACCTATTTCCTGTGGAAGTTTTAAGATTGGTTCTTCATAATACAAAAATTACAGTGACGTTTAGTAATTTATTTCAAATTCATAAGAGGGATTCCAAAATCTAGAAATTTGAAAACCTTGAGTAAAATGGTATTTCAAGTGAAAACAAGAACCTAGACCTAAAGACTTGAGTTCTTAGCAATTCTAATGGATATTTAGAACTCATGAGAGTGGTTTTATGTTAACCAAAGTCGATTGGTCTATTACACCAAGGAGATAAGAAGTTGGATCATAGGAATCCATAAAGGAAAAAAGGTTATAAACCTAAGGAGTTAGGCCATCTTAGGTTCATCTATACAACATAAGTCATTCTCATACTTACACATATATGAGAAATAAGTTGATACTTATGCTTGGAAATGTTACATAACCTAGGTACCCAAGGATTAGCCGCAAAAAGTAGTGTGTCGCCTCGGGATTGAAGATGTAGTTTTTGATTTGGTCGACAATCAGGTGAGAGTAGCTAGCAATATCATAATGTCTTGTGTACTGTGAAAATATTTTACTAGTTTTGAATAACTCTATGGATCATATGTTATTGACATATTTTCTAAAATGATTTACTCGTTATGATTATGGAATTTTTTTGGAAAGTTGATTTTCTTTAAAGATAGAGATTATGAGCATGTGTTGCTTGTGTGAATGAAAAATTATTTTTCAAAAAGATAGAGATTATGAGCATGTGTTGCTTGTGTGATTGAAAAATTATTTTTCAAAAAGATAGAGATTATGAGCATGTGTTGCTTGTGTGAATGAAAAGTTATTTTTCTAAAAATGTATTATGTTGTCGAAAGGTGCCAAGTTGTTGCGGATAATCATCCCGAGTTATTTGTCCAAAAGTGAGCGTATGTTAGCCCAAAAGTGGGCGCCTATTTAGCCCAAAAGTGAACGATTGCTATCACCTACCACTGGTGATAAATAGTGGTCTTCATCTCCGTCACTCTATTGTAATGAGTCGTGAATGAGATTACTGTACCGTTAAAACTTTTGATCGTGAGGTAGAAGTCTACTTGGTCACTGAAGGACGTAGTATCTGTGTGTGCTTGTGAGAAAGTATGATATGTTATTAAAGTACTTATAGGTTGGGCTCAAGAGCCGTGAATTGATGAGAATTTCTTTTAAAGCTTTAAATATTGGGCCATAGAGCTGTATGTTGAAAGAACGAAAAGCTGTTTATAAAACTTTAAAAGTTTGGCTAGAGAGTCGTATAATGACAATAAAACCATCAGCATGAGATGCATGTGCCAGTGTTATGGATAATTTTTTTTATGAAATATCTGTTGTGGAGTTAGCTTGAAAGCATGAGCTTTTAGCTTTTAAAGCTTATTATCTATATCGTTGGAGGTTATGTTTGAAAAACTATCACGATGATTGTAAAGAAAACCTGTGGAAAGTGACTTTGAACTCTATATTTTCAGAACTTGGTTGAGAAAACTTATAATTTTTTTATAAATGGTTTTTTACTATTTTTATGGTATACTTTTCATTATGATGCTAAGCCTACTCTCCTGCAACCATTTGTGATTGCAGATCTTGTTTCAAGGTAGATGGCTGGTCTACCATGGTTTAGTTGAGGTCGAAAGAGCAAGTTTGTCATGTGATATGATTAAGAAACCTGCTTGAGGTTTTCTTAAAGAGACTGTATAGAGATGAGTTGTGGCTTTGTATATTTTGGGGATTGTGTATCCCGTGTGTTGTTGTAAAGGAAGTTTAAAATGATATAAGTTTTATTTAAGTAGTTACATGAAAGATGAGAGTGAGCATGCCTCTGAGCTTTCAAATGTGCCATCTTCATCAAGCTTTAGCTCCTCCTAGTTGAGTACGTAGGAAGAATTGATTATATACTTCCGCATCATGGAGACATGAAACACATTGTGCATCCCTGAAAGTTGCGGTGGTAGAGACAAACAGTAAGTAACTTGCCCAATCTTCTGTAATATCTCGAATGACCCGATATATCTTGGAGCGAGTCTTCCTTACTTCCCAAAATGAATAAGTCCCCTTTTAGGATGAACTTTCAAAAACACATGGTCACCAACATTGAAGCTCAAGGGTCTAGTTCTTTGATCTGCATAGCTCTTTTGTCAGCTCTGAGCGACAAGACGCTCGCAGATAAGCTTCACTTTCTCTATAGTCTTCTAAATTATCTCTGGTCCCAATAGGCTAGCTTCTCCAATTCAATCCAATAGATGGGTAATCGACAAGGTCTACCCTACAGAGCTTCGTAAGGCACCATACAAATACTAGCTTGAAAACTATTGTTGTAGGAAAATTCTACCAACGGTAAGTGCATTTCCCAACTTCCTTTCAGATCCATCACGCAAGCTCATAGCATATCCTTCAGGGTATGAATGGTACGTTCAGATTGACTATCGGTCTACGGATGAAAGGCTGTAATGAAACACAGGTCTGTTCCTAATGCATTTTGCAAGCTTCCCTAGAAGTTTGAAGTAAAGTGCGGATAGCAATCTAATACAATAGAAGATGGAACTCCCTGTAACTAGACTATCTCTCGTATGTAGAGATGGCTTAACGATTCTAGAGTATATGAGACTCCTATTAGCAAGAAGTGTGCGGTCTTTGTCAAAAAATCTACCACAACCCATATGGCATCGTGACCCCACGGCGATCTAGGCAATCCAGTCATGAAATCCATCGTTATGTGTTCCCACTTAGATTTCAATATTAGTAAAGACTGAAGCCTTCCCCCAGGTCATTAGTGCCCGACTTTCACTTGTTGGCAGGTAAGGTAGTTATCCATGAACCTTGCAACATCATTCTTCATCCCACTCCACCAGTACTGGCGTTTGAGATCTTGATACATTTTGTTCCCCCTGGGTGTACCGTGAAACTTGATTAATGAAATTCCTTGAGAACTTCTTCCATTTGGCCCTCGACGTACATTTGGTACGAATATTTGACCCAAAAATCTCAAACTCATGTCAGGGTGTATCGTCCATTCAATGGAAGTGCCGTCATAGGGTATCCGTGACTTCAAGAAACTCATTTACTGATTGAATTTATGTGCTTCCACAATTTTCATAATCAAAGCTGGTATGGACATGATATCATTCAAACACATTCCATTCTCTCCATCTTTGAGGCTGAGTCTAAACTCACTGGTTGTTTCTAACACGTTCCATTTTCCCATGGCCAGACAAGCTACAAGACCATTAGACTTTCTACTCAGTGCATCCTCCACGACATTGTCCTTGCCAGGACGGTAAGCCAACGTGAAGTGGTAATCTTTCATATACTCTATCCACAGTCTCTGTCTTATATTCAAGTCCTTTGTGTGAATAAGTACATTAAACTCTTGTGGTTGGTGAGGAGTTCAAATTGTTCACTTTATAGATAATGATGCCAGGATTTTAAGGTAAAAGCCACCGCTGCCAATTCCAAGTCATGCATCGGATAGTTCTTTTCGTGTGGTTTCAATTATCTGGATCCATATGCCACAACCTTTCCATTATGAATTAACACACATCCCAAACCTTCCTTGGATGCATTGTAATAAACTGTATACCCCACATCCCATTCGGGTACAATGAGTATTGGAGCACTCATCAGTCACTTCTTAAGTTCCTTGAAGGACTTCTTGCAAGCCTCGTCCCATTCAAACTTCACCCCCTTTTGAGTCACTGGAGTCATCGGTTTGGCCAATTTTGAAAAACCTTGAATGAATCTTCTGTAGTAGCCTACCAAACCCAAGAAACTACAAATCTCAAACATTAACTTGGTCTGCTTCCAATTTAGCACTACCTCCACCTTCATTGGGTCCACAAAAATCCCCCTTTTTGACATGACATGCCCCAGGAACTTTACTTTCTTCAACCAGAACTCACATTTACTTGCCTTAGCATAAAGCTGATTGTCCCTCAATACTTGCAGGACTACCTATAAATGTTGCTCGTGCTCCTCCTCCGAAGATGAATACACCAAGATGTCATCGGTGAACACTACAACGAACTAATCTAGATATGGTGACAAGATTTTGTTCATTAAACACATTAATAATACTGGGGCGTTCATTAATCAAAATGACATTACCAAAAACTTATAATGAAAGTAGCAATTTCAGAAAGCCATCTTTGGTATGTCTTCTTCCTTAACACGTAATTAGTGATAGCTGGATCTAAGATCAATCTTGGAATAGCACTTTGAACCTCTCAGTTAGTCGAAGTCATCAATCCTTGAAAGTGGGTTTCACCGTGACTCTATTCAGTTGTCGATAATCGATGAATAATCTTAAGAATCCATTATTCTTCTTGGAAAAAAAGTGATGGCACTCCCTAGGAAGACATACTTGGTCTGATAAAACTCTTCTCTAGCAACTCTTCCAGTTGTGTCTTCAATTCTCGGAGTTCTTCCAATTCCATATGATGCAGTGCTATCGATTTGGGTGTCGTTCCCAGTTGTAACTTGATGCAAAAATCTAATTCCCGGTGGGGTGGCAACCCAGATAACTTCTTAGGAAAAACATCTGTGTAGCCGCACACGACCCGCAGAAGCTCTATACTTGATCGAATCTCTTCATTGAGTATGATACTTGCTAGTCTTTTGGCTAAGCCATCACTTCATTGAGTCCTCTGGCCTATTCTAGGTAGAGGACTGTGTTTACACCCTTAAATTGGAAACATGATCCCTCGGGGGTGTAAACCATGATCTTGCTCTGGTAATAGTCAATCATAGCCCATTGGCTTGACAACCAATCCATCCCCAGGATGACATCGTAGTCGGACATCTCAATGACCTGTAGGTCTCAAGCTAGACAGAGGTTTAACAATCTTACTTCACAAGACTTGCATATCAATTTTATGGGTGTACGACCCCTCAAAGGTGATACTATAGACAATTTTTTTCTAAAGGTTCAGATGATAGTCCTAAGGATGTAGCATATGTATTCAAAATGAAAGACAGCGACGCTCCAAAATCAAACAAAACTTATACCCAGGAATGGTAAAGTATCATCATACCTAGATTTACAGAGGGGCCTTCTTCCTCATCTCCTTGTAAGGCGAACACTCTGCCAGGAGCTCTTAACTGTTGGTTTACCAGCCTAGCTTTCTTGAAATTGTTTACTCCTAGCCGTTGCTACGCTAGAGTCCCAAATCCCTTAGCTGTCACTTGTTGTCCAACTGGTCTTTTTGCGTTGGCATTTTGGTGTTCCTCCTGAATGCCCATTCCCACCAATTAAGGACAATCACTCTTCCTATGTCCTGGATGGTTGCACTGAAAGCACTTGAACTATGTTATTATCGATGTTGATTGATAACCTTTTCTCTTGTATTGACGCGTTTGCTGTTGTTTGGGTTAGAAATATTGCTACTGAGTAGGAGTTCCTCGGTTATTCCTCTGAGGTCCCCCTCTATTCTGACCACCATTTATCTGATTCCAGATCTTCCTTGAATCATCAGTTCAGTCTCTTCGACCAAAGTTTCCTGGGCTCATTAGCCAAAGTAAGTGATTTTTTTATACTTTAGTAATGAAATAGAAGGTTAAAAACTTTATTCCCAACCTACGTAAAAGCGTGTTTGCTAAACATGCTTTTAGGCGAAGTAAAAGCGTTGTTAGCAAACACGCTTTTAATTGCCACTGATTTGAAGAAGTTTCTAAAAATGGGTGGTCATAGAAGC
>JAUTBS010365520.1:0-10452 GCA_032361285.1 Aequorea victoria | reverse complement strand
AAGAGTGGTAAGGGTATCAACAAATTTATTCTGAAGATGGGGTACATGAATGAAAACAACTTCCTCAAAACTAGGAATAAGTCGATCGAGCTCCTGGTAATATGACACTAGTTTCTCCTCTTTGACCTTCCATTTCCCACTGGCTTGGGAAACGAGCAAAGAAGAGTCACCAATCACTTTTAACTTTCTTGCACCCAATTACTAGGCGGCTTCCATCCCGGCAATAAATGTTTCATATTCGGCTTGATAATTGGTAACCTCAAAGTTTAACTTGTAGGCCAACGGAACGTGTGAGTCATCTGGAGCGACCAACAATATCCCGATTCCATAACCATATTGGTTTGAGGCACCGTCAAAATATAACATCCACAGCTCGTTCTCAACTGTCAGCACGTCTTCATCGGGAAACTGAAACTCTAATTCTTCTTATCCCTCAACTGGCTAATCTACTAAGAATTCTGCTATGGCTCATATTTTTACCAATTTTTTAGTCTTGTAGTGCAATTCAAACTCGGTCAATAATAGCAACCATCAGGCCAATCTTCCTGTCAGTGTAGGTTTTTTGAACAAGTACTTAAGTGGGTCCATTCTAAAAATTAACACTATAGGGTATGCCAACATGTAGGGTCGTAACTTTTTGGATGACCACACCAAAATCCAATAAGTTTTCTCCAGTGGCGTGTATCGGGCTTCAGAATCTGTCATTTTCTTGATCAAATAATACACGACCCTTTCTTCGCCGTTGTCCCCTTCTTGCGCTAGCATGCAGCCCATTATAGACTTGTTCACTGATAAGTACATGATCAAAGGTTTGCCTGGTTCCGGAGGAGAAAGCACCGGAAGTTTTTGTAGGCACTCTTAGATTGACTCAAAGGCATTCTAGCAATGCTGATCCCACTGGAATTTGGTATTCTTTTTGAGCAAACGAAAAAGAGGCTCACAGGTTGTAGTCAGTTTCGAGATGAAACAACTAATGAATTGAATTTTTCCAAGGAATCCTCTAACTTCTTTCTCCATTCTAGGGGGAGACATTTCTAAAATTTCCTTGATCTTGGAGGGATCCACCTCTATCCCTCTTTGGATGATGGTGAATACCAGCATCTTGCCTGCTGTAACTCCAAAAGCACACTTCTACGGGTTCAATCTCATTCGGTACTTCTGAATTCTCTCAAAGAATTTCTCTAAGGCAGGGGTATGTCCTTCGTGGTCTTTGGATTTAATGATCAAATTGTCGACATATACTTTCACTTCTTTGTGTATCATGTCGTGGAGTAATGCCGTTGCAGCACGTTGATACGTGGCTCCTGCATTTTTCAGACCGAAGGGCTTAACCCTATAACAATATGTCCCCCCATAGCGTGGTGAACATAGTCTTTTCTCTGTCTTTGGGTGTCACGAGAATTTGATTATATCCTGAGAATCCATCCATGAATGATAGCAGTGCATGTCTGGAAGTATTGTCCACGAGGACATCTATATGTGACAGATGGGAGTCATCTTTGGGACTTGCCTTGTTAAGATCCCGGAAGTCAACACAAACTCGTACCCGACCATCTTTCTTTGGCATAGGGATAATGTTGGCAACCCACTGGGGGTACTTTGTCACCTGAAGAAAATTGGCATTCACTTGTTTGGTAACTTCCTCCTTGATTTTGAGGGCCCAATCAGGTCTTAGACGTCTTAGCTTTTGTTTTATAGGTTTGGCATCGGGGTAGAGGGGTATTTTGTGTTGGACGATATCTTGGTCAATTCCAGGCATGTCTGCGTACGACCATGCAAAGACGTTATTAAATTCTTTTAATAATTTGATTAATGGCTCACGTTCTTCATTTGATAAAGTGGAGCCGATCTGACCATTTGTGGATCCTTCTCAGTACCCAGATTTATTGAAAAAATATTTTCAATCAAAGGTTTAGCGTGTATTTCTTCTTCTTTTTCAATTAAAAGTTTTAGCTCTTGGGGAACAACCCCATCAAAATCATCGGAGTCAGTAATCAAACATTCATAAGAAAGCACAACAGGATAACCAGAAGAGTTCTTCATGTTATTATTATTATCATCGAAGGTTATAGGTTTTGACATGTACTTGGTTGTAACAGAAGTCTGAGACACCGTAACAGGTGGATGCCCGGCAGACTCATCACTAGACTCTGAATCTGTGGATGTTGACGAGTCTGACTTGAACTTTGACTCACTAACTACATCATCCATAACATTATATTCGTAGGTCCAATTTCTTGTTACAACGCTATCCTCGCTTATTATTAAACTGGAGCAGTTGACTCATTCGTCGCTGCCCAGTATGGTGATTTCTTCTGCGACTTCTTCCGTATGTATAGGAGTGGCTCCCTCAAAGAGCGACCCCAGCATGAATTCCTCCAATTCTTCTGTCTAGTCTTTTCCGCATGCCTTTTCTGCTACGCATTCGTCTCTGACCTCATCCTCCACGGGCTCACTGTTAATTGGCTGATGTTTAAAGAATATCTCCAGCCCAGGTGTCTTCTACCCAGACCCCTCATCGATCCATGGTTCTAGAACTCTACAGAATAGAAAAGTCTCACATTCCTTCACATACTGCTTGTTTGGAGGCCCATAGGTTGGCAGTGGAGCTAGGTATTCTGTATTGGTTTTCTTGGCTCATGCATTCCTCTGTGCTTCCACCTTTCCTTTAGCAAGATCATGTGGCATGGGCTTGTATCCCAGACCAAATGTGTACTGATTGCCTTGAACACAGATTGGTTCATTGCTACCTTGTTGAATTTTTCCAAGCCCTAGGCCTGGGAAGTACAACATTTTTCCCATCATCATCACTGCCTGAGGTTTCATATATAGCTGCTCTCCGTTCATCAAAGTCTGAATAGTTGCTGTTTCATCAAATTCAAAACCGCTCAGGGTGAGATCTTCCTCCCTGTGTTGTACTTCAAGCAAAGGGGTGTCGTCAGTGGCTGTAGCCTGGATCCTTGATTCACCAAATATAGTTAGAACAACTACATCCCTTATCATTTTGACCTTCTGATGGATAGTGGATGGAATTGCTTTTACATTAGGATCATGTAACCAAGGTCGGCCTAACAAGAGATTGAAGGAGGCTGACACATCCAGAACGTAAAATTTGATCTCACTATCTGTAGGTCCTATGGTAACAGCGAACTTGGTTACCCCCAGTACGTTTCTGTGGGTGTTATCATATGCTCGTACCCCTTGAGTAGTTGGAGTAAAATCCTGCTCTCTTAACTCGAGGCAGTGCGCTGTTCTGAGTGGATAGACATTCAATGCTGACCCGTTATCAATCAAAACCACATGTACTCATTTTTCTAAGCACTTTACTGTTATGTGGAGGGCTTGTTGTGCAAATTTCCTTCGACGGGTAGATCTTTACCAGAGAAAGCAATGACATTTTTCAGCTTGATACGAGCAACCATTCCTACCAACTATTCAGAAGTGGTATCAATGGAAATATCGGCTTTACTTAAAGCACTCAACACGGCTTGCTTATGTTTGTGGGATGCTATCAGTAGCCCCCAAATACTTTGGTTAGCCTGAATCTTCTCGAGCTGCTTTAGTATAGCATCATCTTCTTCTTTGGCTTCTGCTGTGGGCTGGCTAGCTTCGTCTCTCTCTAAGTTTGCAGGTTTGAAGTGTCTTCCACTCCTGGTCAAGTGCTCGATCTCTTCCTTGGGGCCCCATAGACTGTCCCAGTGATTAGTACCAGGGTTTACTTTGAACAAGTCTAGTCCTTCTAGTCCCCATAGACTGTCTTCTGCTACTTTCTCTGTCTCCGTATTGGTTACAGGATGGTCTATGCTGGCCTCTGATTTTTTCTCTAGGAGTGGGCTTTGTTCCTTTTCCGCTTCTTGGCGGTTTATCTCTTCTACCGCCCACAATTCCTCGTCTTTCCAGCGGTCATCGGTCCCTGAGTAGGCCCAAATATCATCATTAAGAGCGAAAAGGTCTAGAATGCCTTCTCCTTCTTCAGATGGGATATCTAGGTCGGCCTTTTATTTTCCTTTACTCCTAATTCTATTCTCGATAGTACTGATATTAGTGGCCCAATTCTAGTTACATTATCGACTTCTTTATTGGCTCTTTCTTCCTCTTATGTGCTTCCCGACATATCTGAACTTCGATTTTTCACAGGCCTGGTTTAAGTCTTGTAATCAGACTCATTCATTAGTTCTGATCTCGAGTCCTCTCTAGTTCCCGCCACTATTATCGTCTTTATCCCTATCCCTGCTTCTGTTTATATTTTTGGTTCTGGTTTTATTTCTACTACTCCTGTTACCTCTATTTTTGTTTCCTCTATTTCTGTTCTTGCTTCTGTCCCTTTTCCTATCCCTGCTTCTATTCTAGATCCTATTCCTGATCCAGTATTCCCTGAGTTCCCCTCTGGTCCCTCTTTCGATTTGCTTATGTCTATTTCTTCCACATCATCATCTGGTAGGGTGCCAGAAGTAGAGAGTTTGTCATCATCGGGGTTGTTCCACTCCCCACTTCCGTCAAACTCATCGTCTTTGCATTCCTCCTCTGATTCGTCTAATGACATCCATCCATCAATACCGGTGTCTATGTTGGGGTCATAGAAGGCAAACTCCACATGTACCTCATTGTTTGCTGCCATATTATCCCATTCCTTAATTATTTCCTCTGTATCTTCCATCTCTTCCAAGTTATTCTCTTCAACATATAGAGTTCCTTCCGTATCTAAAGAGCACAAAAAGTTTCCTTCTGGGAGAGGTGGACTTGGTCTGAAGGCCCCTTCTGGGCAGATATAGATGCTGGGGTCATAGCAGGGTGAAACTGTGTGGATATGGATTATGTTCCGTAGGGGTGGGTTTATGTGATTCGGTAGGAGATTGGTGGTAACATTGGGCTTAGCCGCCACTGGGGACAGAATAACCTTGTTATCAATTAAATCTTGGATCCAGTGTCGAAGCTTCATACAGTACTGGATGGAATACCCAGGCATTTGATGGTATTCACAGTATGCTCCGGGGTTGAAATTAGCAGAAGGTGGATTTGGAATAGGTGTTGGTGCGAGCGGGCTTAAGTGTCCCTTCTCCAATAACCTCGGGAATAGCACGGATAGCAAAACACTTAGTTCATTAAATACTCTTCGAACTAGTGGGAAGGTAAGTGGCGGTCTGAACGGCCTTGGCTAGGGGGTAAATGGTTATGGGTTTAATGGATGAGGGTTACATGACTGGGGATTATATGGCTGAGGGTTAAGAAGGTTTACTTCCGCTGCCATTGGCACATTATTGTTAGGCGGGTTCGGGCTAGCCTGGTTGGTCGGGTAGCTGTTCTGACTCTGGTAGTTTGGCCCCTAATAGTTTGGACTTTGATAGGGCTTCCGAATTCTTTGCTAACTTGTACCTGCCTCGATCTTGACTTCTGTCCTGAACTCTGTTCTCTCAATTTCCCTCGATTAGAGGGCATTCTCAATTTGGATACTTGGATCAAATAACTGCTCAAAAGTCATGAGTGGCTGAATAATGAGGTACTTTCTGAACTGAGTATGCAAGTTCTTTACCACCGTCCAGACCTGTTCTTTCTCTGTAGGCCGGTTGGTCATCTTAGCTGTTTTACCCCTCTAGCGGGTCAGGAAGTCAACAAAAGCTTCCTGGGAGTTCTGTTTGGTGGTCTCCAACTCCCTTATGGTTATGTACAACTGGACGTTATAGTTGTACTGCCCCTATAAATGCAATAGCAATATCTTTTCAAGTTCTGGTTCGGGTGGCTTCCAAGGTTAGAAATCAACGTTGAGCAGCCCCTGAAAGATACCAGTGAAAGAGTTGAGCTTTAAGTTGATCATCGATGCCCATGGGAGATAGGGTACCGACATACACCCGTAGGTGAATCCTAGGATCTCCGGTACCGTCAAATTCTTCCATGTCTGGCATCGGGAAATAGACACAGTCTTTCTACATCAAGCATGTATTCGTCGACTCCTCTGGTTTTCCTCAACACCTTTTTCAACCTGTCTATCTTATCAGACAGTAAGGCTTCTCAGGCCAAGGTCGAGTCTATCACAGCAGTAGCAGCGATAACTGGTCGAGCAACATTAGCAGTCGACTGGACATCATCAAAGATAACAGCAACGGGTCTATTCCCTAGGAGATATGTCCTATACTGTTCATCCTCCTAGAGCTGGTTGTTGGCTACCTCGTCCTATGGATTTCTCGGAACCTGATTCAGTTGTAGGGCCCTTATCTCTACTTGGCTTTGGGCTTGGGCCTGAGTCTGTTCCTAGAGCCTGAGGGTCATGCCTTCCAAAGCTCGCTGCATCTCCGACAGAGTTCGGCTTAATGCAGTATTTGTATCCCTATCTCCTGCCATCGTGTTTTTCGGATCGGAGTCTGATCTTTTAAGTCTTTTGCTTGGTGATTGAATCCAGACGGGCATGATATCAGAGTTTGAAAAAGAAATGATAAACCCTAATAGAGAAAGAGATGGAAAGTAAATGAAATCATAAGACATTAGACATTACAGCTCGTGATGAGCCTATGAGAAAGGTGAAGCAGAAAAACAAACGCTAAATAGCGAGAAACAAGATGGATAGTCAAGACCCGACGAAGAAGCACGTAAGAACCCTGAAAAAGAACAAAAGGATTACGGGTGACGATACCCAGCTTAAGAGAAAAAGAATCATAGAGCCTCGGCTTGACAGCTTGACGATAAATGAACTCAAGATTTCTTTGAAAAATCCTAAGCGAGAGAAACAAAGGATGCGGGTGATAGAACCCGGCTTAAAATAAAAAGAACATAGAGATGTTGGATCTCTAGACCTAAAAAGGGGTTGAGGGAAAAACCCGTCTTAAAAGAGCGTCAGAATTGCTTTAATGCCTCGAGATTCGCGAAGATCCCGAATACGGTACGAAAAAGATGCGAGCGAGACCCGACTTTTCGTTGAGACTCTAAATCTCAAACGGCAGACAAAAATAAAGATTAGCGAGCCAAAACTCGACTTTCTGTCTAAGACCGGAGTCTCAAACGACAGACTAAAAAAGGGTTTGCGAGCCGGAGCTTAGCTTTTTGTCTGAGACTGGAGTCTCAAACGGTAGACAAAAATAAGGGTTTACGAACCGAAGCTCGGCTTTCTGTCTGAGACCAGAGTCTCAAATGGCAGACTAAAAAAGGGTCTGCGAGCCAGAGCTCGGCTTTCCGTCTGAGATCAGAGTCTCAAACGGCAAACTAGAATACCGAGGGTGCGGGATGATACCGACTTGCCCTCTCCATCGAGTCCCAAAAGGCCGAGTCTCTGCGGGCGAAGAAAAAAAGAAAAATACGGGCACGGGATGATACCGGTCTATCCGTCGAGACGTATCTCTACGGCCAAAAGAAAAAAAGATTTTACGAGAGGAGCCCGGTTTTTCCGTTTGAGACCCTGAATCTCAAAGTGGTAGACGAAAAACTGAGGGTGTGGGACGATACTGACTTGCCCTCTCCGTCGAGTCTCAGAAGGCTGAGTCTCTACGGGTGAAGAAAAAAAGAAAAATACGAGCACGGAATGATACCGGCTTATCCGTCGAGATGTATCTCTACAGCCAAAAGAAAAAAGATTTTGCAAGTGGAGCCTGACTTGTCCGCTGAGACTCTGAATGTCAAACGGTAGACGAAAATAGCGAGGGTGCAGGACGATACCGACTTGCCCTCTCCATCGAGTCTTAGCAGGCTGAGTCCCTACGGGCGAAGAAAAATGGAAAAATACGGGCACGGTATGATACCGGCCTATCTGTCGAGACTCTGAATCTCTACGTCTAACAAAAAAAGGTTTACGGAAGGAGCCGGGCTTCCGTCAAGACTTATCTTTCTACAGATAAAACAAAAGAAAGGTTGTGGAAAGCCCTAGCTTGCGTCAAAATTCTGAATCGCTACGGATAGAAAAAAAGAGGAAAGGCTTCGGAAGAGTAACCAAAGGGAAAAAACTTTTTGCCAAGCGGCTAGAAGGGTGAGGGCTTGGCAGCGCGGCTTTTTATTGAGACCTATCTCTCTATGGATATGGAAACAAAAGAAAGGTTGCGGGATGATACTGACTTCCGTCGAGACTCTGAATCTCTACGGTTAGAAAAAAATGGGAAAGGGAGACGAAGCGCGACCTTTCTGAACGAGGATGGGCTTGTGAGGCAAGGGAGGTCGTGTTACGGGATGATACCGACTTAAGTCGACGAGTCAAAGTTCGAACGGCGAAGGATGCGGGACAAAGCCGACTTATACCTTGACATAACTGACACGATAAAGGGGGGATGCGGTGACAAAGACTGACTTACAAAATAAAGGAGATGCGGTGACGAAGACCGACTTACACAATAAAGGAGATGCGATGACAAAGGCGGACTTATACTATCAATTTTTTCGCCTTAAGAAGATGAAAAATGGAGGACTATCATCAGGAAACATTGAGTCGTGGCTCAATGGCGAAGGAACTCAGAACTCAGGAAATTCCGGGCGAACTGAACACAAAGGGGAAAGGCGCAGGACCTAACCAAAATTTTAACTAGATCTCGGCCCAACGACTGAGAGACTCGGGATGACCAACAGAGGGTCCCAAAAAGAAAGAGGTATGGGTCAGTGAAAACCTCTCTCTTACGAAAGAGAAAAGATTGGGCTAATAGCCCAACGTCCGCAAAGGTTTGGGATAATCCCGGAGGGGTCCCAAAACAAAAAAGAATAAGGTACGAGTTGATGAGACCCGGTCCTAGACGCAAAAGAGAGAAGTCGAGTCCGAGACCTAACGACTCAAGGGTTCGAGACTACCTCGAGAGGTCTCAGAAAGGAAAGGAGGCAAAATGGTCTATGAAACCCCGGCTCGAAGAAACGAGGAAAGGGGTTAGGCAAATAGCCTAACGGCGTCAAGCCACGGGATAACCAACGGAGCATCCCGAGAAAGAGAAAATGAGGCTCGGGTGATGAAACCTGGCTCAACGAAAAACGACAAAAGTTAGGCAACGGCCTAACGACGTCAAAACTAGGAAAACCCATGGAGGGTCCCGGAAAAGAGAGAATAAAACTCGGGTGATGAAATCTGGTTCAACAAAAATGACGAAGGTTAGACAACGGGCTAACGACGTCAAAATTGGAAAACCCCATGGAGGGTCCTGAGAAAGACAAAACGAGGCTCAGGTGATGAAACCTGGCTCAAAAAGAAAGAAAAGAGCTGCTCTAATTAATCAAAAGAAAAAATAAAATAAAAATACATAACCTATAAGGGTATTTATCCTAAAGAGAAAGTTCTAAGCTGGCAAAATGCATATGAAAAGGCTTGGTAGTTCAGTAACCGGGTACCTTCTGAATAGGAATCAAGAATATACCTCCCTGACCAACTAGTACCTCGCCAGGTCAAACAGTACGCAGTGACCTTTTTTTCCTGTATCCAAAGAGGAATACGGCCAGAAGGCTTGCCTACTTCCCCCACATAGCTCCGAGACAGTAAATCGCCAAAGTGAAGGGTAGGTAAGTATTTGTTTTATTTTATTTTCTCCTTTCTGTTTTTTATTTTATTTTGGAAAAGTACCCAATGAAAAAGGAAAGAAAGAATATGAAAAACTATGTATGCAATGCTAATACTAATGATAAATTTAAGACAAGAACAGTTGGAATGTTTTACAAGTTTGGCTCACTTTTAAGAAGAATCTCCAGTGGAGTCGTCACTGTGAGGAACCTGCCTATTTTTTTCCATTCCTTTTAAGGAACAAACACGTGAAAAGGGAGAAGTTTTCCTCCAAACGAGTCCGTGTTAAAGAATGCACAATTGGAGTCGCCACTTGGTTTTCGGATAAACCAAAAAACTAAAAACTTTCAAGGGAACTAGTCTGTCCTTACCAGAGAAAATGGTTTGGGAGTTAGGGTACGAAAGGGGAAGGTATTAGGCACCTTTCTCGCCCAATCCGAAGACCGACCTCTATTTAACCATTCTATTTTGTTATTATCTTAAATTTACCAAAAGCAACAAATACAAAAATGGTGTTAAAGAGAGAACATTAAAAAAAATAAACAAGAAAATAAAACCTAACCTAAAACTAAGGTTTTTTATGCATACTTACACTTAAATGCATGTCAAAATGGGAGATGGCAGCATATTAGTGCAGTTGATGCATATAAAAACATACTATTTAAAACATAAAAAATAGAAAAAGAAGCTATTGGAAGCCACTGGTTTTCAGCAGAGGTGGCGCATGCCACCTTTAACCTAGCGCGCGCCATCTGTATATGGCGTGCGGCACTTTCGGGCCCTCTGGAGATGGCGCGCACCACTATAGAAAAGTGGGCTCGTCATTCAAAGGCCCAAAAAGGGCTACTGTTTTAAGAAAAATAGTGTGCTCGTGTGTGGGTGTATTTTTATAACAGAAAGAAACACAAAAGGAAGGCATTTCAACAGATATTCCAACAGATAGAAAATATGCAGAAAGAGGCTACCAAAAAGGCTACTGGAAGCCACTGGTCTTCAAACAGAGG
>JAUTBS010365409.1:0-10452 GCA_032361285.1 Aequorea victoria | reverse complement strand
AAAAGGCTAAAGAATCAATCATGCATGGCTTCCATGTAGTATGGTCAGGCCTGTTGAACACGCTAGCCTCCGCTAAAGTGGTCATATTTTAGAAAGCACTCTCCATTTTTAATTATTCATTTTGCATCACACTAGACTTTCCATTTTCCAGGAGGCATTAGGGTGGCTATATCTCCCCCACTCAACTCAGAATCAATCAAGACAATAATACAAAGTTGGCATTACACTGAAGACAACTAATGAGATAGGATGCTGAAAAGGTGCAAGGGTGACTACAAGTAGACCAAGAGTTCCTTTAATATACCCCATGCTATGCCAAATGGTGTGATTCACATAAAGCCTAAAAAAATCCAAGAGGAGGATCTGTTTTGGTTAAGGAAGCAGATGGATGAGACAGTTTAGTATGGATATCCCTTTAAGGTCTGACCGTGCGGTAAAGTAACATAGATGAGGGTTTTCATCTACTTTTGTCATTCTTAGATGGATGGACCAGTTTAATACGGGTACCCCGCTTAGGTCTGACCTTGCACTGAACTAACCTGGATGAGGGTCTTCATATTTTTTTATTTTTTTTATTGCCGGGTGTTCGGATCAGCTTGCGCGAACCTCGACTAATCTCGGGGTCTTGAAGTTAACGACCGGGTAAAACTCCAGTAACCTTAGAAGGAATCGAACTAGTGACCATTGAAAAGCAAATTCGGGAAGGAATCGAACTAGTGACCATTGAAAAGCAAACTGCCTAACCAGTTCAACTACCCTTCAGAGTTATGAGGGTTTTAATATACTCTTGTCATTCTTAACTTGAATTACATTCCTTCTAATTTCCAAAGTTATCACCACTTATTCTGAGAATCTTCCTCATTCAATCCTCACTCACCTTCTCCCATATTCAACTGAAACACCAAAAATCTCATAAACAACCCCAATTCTAAAGTGGGCTTAAATCTTCCCAATTGTCCACGCAATCAATCCGGTCAAACACAAAACCGCCAACACTTTCATGACATAAAGACATCAGTAATTATCTGTAATATCAAATTTCGGAACCCAATGTAAATGAAAAAAGAAGAGTTGAAGTCAGAACGACGTACTAGTTAATTAAAGTATTGAACTCAAATATGCAAAGAAAAAGTAATAGAACGAAACCTGAATGCTGAAGGATTGATGTCTCCAAAAGCAACAACCTTCTCATCCTGCAAAATCTGAACTTATATCAGTAAAAGATTAACCTCACAGAGAGAGAGAGAGAGAGAGAGAGAGAAAGAGAGCTGGAGATCGGACGGAGTGCAGGAGAGACGTGGAGGTGGAAGAGCGGGCGATTTGACAGAAGATGCACGACGGTGATGCTCCCCCCGCCATTCCCCCTCCCTTCGTCACCGGAGAGATCATCGATTTTCTGGATTGCTTGCTAAGAACAAATATGTTGACGAACATACGAGTGTAAACATTGAAATTACTATTTCATCCCTATTAAATTGTTAAATTGCTAATTGCATAAAAACATTGACGTGTAATCTATATTACAATAGATGTGAACTTTGATAGTTACATTTATCTGGTAATTTAAGAGTTGTTATTTTTTCATATTTAATCAATGATTAAGATGTGTTTTTATTTTTTTGTCTATTTTTATTCCCTTTTAAATCTATTTTTTACTCTTTCAAACTTTTTTTTTTCATCTTTAATTTAATTTTATTTTAAAACTCAATTTATAATTAAATATTTTACTTATAATTAAAATTTTATTTAATTAATTAGATTTTTGTTTAAAAATTTATTTAGGATTGAGAAATAATTAATTCAATGGTTAATATTGTATTTATACGTTTTCACTTTCATAATATTGTCTTTTTTCTTTAACAAATTTTCTCTCATCTTTCTTTGACTATTTGTTTTTCTCAACTTCTAATATTTATTTTCTTAATTTTTTTATAATTATTATATAAAACTAATTCTAAATTTATATAATAAAATTTAAGTTATATTAAAAAAATATTATCCATGAAAAAAATATTATATGTGGCACTTTCTCACTTTTTATAGAAACAAAGTCACATATCTATATTACAAGTAAAGTGAATTTTCATAATAACATTTACGTGTTAATCCAAGGATTGCCATTTATCCATATTCAATCAATGGTTAAGATGTATTTTTTTTTTGTTTAGTTTTATCCATTTTTTAAATCTATTTTTTACTCTTTCAAACTTATTTTTTGTCATCTTTAATTTGATTTTATTTTAAAACTCAATTTATAATTAAAATATTACTTATAATTAAAATTTTATTTAATTAATTAGATTTTTGTTTAAAATTTATTTAGGATTGAGATTAATTAATTTAATGGTTAATATTTTATTTATATATTTTTTTACTTTCATAATAATGTCTTTTTTCTTTAAAAAAATTTGCTTTATTCTTTCTTTGACCATATGTTTTTCTCATTTTTTAATATTTATTTTTATATTTTTTTTATAATTATTATATAAAACTAATTCTAAATTTGTACAATAAAATTTAAGGTATATCAAAAAAATATTATTAATGGCAAAAATGTCATATATGACACTTTTTCACTTTTTATACAAACAAACTCACACATCTATATTACAAGTAAAAAAGTGAACTTTAATAATGACATTTATCTGGTAATTAAAGGATTGTCATTTATCCATATTCAATCGATAGTTTAGATGTGTTTTCACTTTTTGTTATTTTTATCCATTTTTAAATCTATTTTTTACTCTTTTAAACTTATTTTTTTTCATTTTTAATTTGATTTTATTTTAAAACTCAATTTATAATTAAACGACTTACTTATAACTAAAATTTTATTTAATTAATTAGATTTTTGTTTAAAAATTTATATAGGATTGAGATAAATTAATTTAATGGTTAATATTGTATTTATAAGTTTTCACTTTTATAATAATGTCTTTTTTCTTTAAACAATTTGTTCTCTTTTTTCTTTGACCATATGTTTTTTTCAATTTTTAATATTTATTTTCTTAATTTTTTTATTAATTATTATATAAAACTAATTCTAAATCTATAAAATAAAATTTTAGTTATTTTAAAACAAATATCATCAATGGCAAAAATGTCATATGTGACATTTTTCTCTATTTTTATACAAACAAACCTACGTATCTATATTACAAGGGAGGTAAAATTTGATAGTGACATTTATGTGGCAATTCAAGAGTTGTTATTTCTTCATATTCAATCAATGGTTAAGATGTGTTTTCATTTTTTGTCTACCTTTATCTTTTTTTTAAAATCCATTTTTATTCTTTCAAACTTATTTTTTGTCATCTTTAAATTAATTTTTTTATTTTAAAATTCAATTTATAATTAAATATTTTACTTATAATTAAAATTTTATTTAATTAATTAGATTTTTGTTTAAAAGTTTATTTATGATTAAGATATAATTAATTTAATGGTTAATATTATATTTACACGTTTTCACTTTCATAATATTATTTTTTTTATTTAAAAAATTTTACTTTCTTCTTTCTTTGACCTTATGTTTTTTTCAATTTTTAATATTTATTTTTTTTAATTTTTTTATAATTATTATATAAAACTAATTCTAAATTTATACAATAAAATTGAAGTTATATTAAAAAAATATTCTCCATGGCAAAAATGTCATATGTGATACTTTCTCACTTTTTATAGAAACAAACTCACATATCTATATTACAAGTAAAGTGAACTTTGATAATGACATTTATGTGGTAATCCAAGAATTGTCATTTATCCATATTTAATCAATGGTTAAGGTTAAGATGTGTTTTCACATTTTGTTTACTTTTATCATTTTTTAACTTTATTTTTTACTCTTTTAAACTTATTTTTTGTAATCTTTAAATTAATTTTTTATTTTTAAACTCAATTTATAATTAAACATTTTCTTATAATTAAAATTTTATTGAATTAATTATATTTTTCTTTACAAGTTTATTTAGGATTGAGATTAATTAATTTAATAGTTAATATTGTATTTATACGTTTTCACTTTTATAATAATATCTTTTTTATTTAAAAAATTTGTTCTCTTTTTTATTTGACCATATGTTTTTCTCAATTTTTAATATTTATTTTTCTAATTTTTTTTATTAATTATTATATAAAACTAATTCTAAATATATACAATAAAATTTAAATTATTTTAAAAAAATGTTCTCCATGGCAAAAATGTCATATGTGACACTTTTTTCTCTTTTTATACAAACAAACCCACATATCTATATTACAAGGGAGGTAAAATTTGATAGTGATATTTATGTAGCAATTCAAGTGTTGTCATTTCTCCGTATTCAATTAATGGTTAATATGTGTTTTCATTTTTTGCCTACTTTTATCCCTTTTTAAATTTATTTTCTTACTCTTTCAAACTTATTTTTTATCATCTTTAAATTGATTTTTATTTTAAAATTTAATTTATAATTAAACATTTTACTTATAATTAAAATTTTATTTGATTAATTAGATTTTTGTTTAAAAATTTATTTAGGATTGAGATATAATTAATTTAATGGTTAATATTGTATTTATACGTTTTCACTTTCCTAATATTGTCTTTTTTTTTAAAAAAAACTTGTTTTTTTCTTTCTTTGATCATATGTTTTTCTTAATTTTTAATATTTATTTTTCTTAAATTTTTTTATAATTATTATATAAAACTAATTCTAAATTTATACAATAAAGTTTAAGTTATATAAAAAAAAACAATTACAGGTTAAAAATGTCATATGTGCCATTTTCTCACTTTTTATATATACAAACAAACTCACATATGTATATTACAACTAAAGTGAATTTTGATAATGATATTTATCTGGTAATTGAAGGATTGTCATTTATTTATATTCAATCTATAGTTAAGATGTGTTTTCACTTTTTTTTTAGTTTTATCCATTTTTTAAATCTACTTTTTACTCTTTCAAACTTATTTTTTGTCATTTTTAAATTGATTTTATTTCAAAACTCAATTTATAATTAAACGACTTACTAATAATTAAAATTTTATTTAATTAATTAGATTTTTGTTTAAAAATTTATTTAGAATTGAGAAATAATTAATTTAATGGTTAATATTGTATTTATACGTTTTCACTTTCATAATATTGTCTTTTTTCTTTAACAAACTTTCTCTCTTCTTTCTTTGACCATTTGTTTTTCTCAATTTTTAATATTTATTTTTTTAATTTTTTTATAATTATTATATAAAACTAATTCTAAATTTATACAATAAAATTTAAGTTATATTAAAAAAATATTCTCCATAGAAAAAATGTCATATGTGACACTTTTTCACTTTTTATAGAAACAAACTCACATATCTATATTACAAGTAAAATGAAATTTGATAATGACATTTATGTGGTAATCGAAGAATTGTCATTTATCCATATTTAATCAATAGTTAAGATGTGTTTTCAATTTTTGTTACTTTTATCATTTTTTAACTTTATTTTTTACTCTTTTAAACTTATTTTTTGTAATCTTAAAATTAATTTTTTATTTTTAAACTCAATTTATAATTAAACATTTTCCTTATAATTAAAATTTTATTGAATTAATTATTTTTTTCTTTAAAAGTTTATTTAGGATTGAGATTAATTAATTTAATGGTTAATATTGTATTTTTACGTTTTCACTTTTATAATAATATCTTTTTTATTTAAAAAACTTGTTCTCTTTTTTATTTGACCATATGTTTTTCTCAATTTTTAATATTTATTTTCTTAATTTATTTATTAATTATTATATAAAACTAATTCTAAATCTATACAATAAAATTTAAGTTATATTAAAAAAATATTCTCCATGGCAAAAATGTCATATGTGACACTTTTCTCTATTTTTTTACAAACAAACCCACATATCTATATTACAAGGGAGGTGAAATTTGATAGTGATATTTATGTAGCAATTCAAGGGTTGTCATTTCTCCATATTCAATTAATGGTTAATATGTGTTTTCATTTTTTGTTTACTTTTATCATTTTTTAAATTTATTTCTTACTCTTTCAAACTTATTTTTTGTCATCTTTAAATTGATTTTTTATTTTAAAATTCAATTTATAATTAAACATTTTAATTATAATTAAAATTTTATTTAATTAATTAGATTTTTGTTTAAAAGTTTATTTAGGATTGAGATATAATTAATTTTAATAGTTAATATTGTATTTATACGTTTTCACTTTCCTAATATTATCTTTTTTTTAAAAAAAATTGCTTTTTTCTTTCTTTGGCCATATGTTTTTCTCAATTTTTAACATTTATTTTTCTTAATTTTTTATAATTATTATATAAAACTAATTCTAAATTTATACAAGAAAGTTTAAGTTATATCAAAAAAAAAAATTTCATGGCAAAAATGTCATATGTGCCATTTTTTCACTTTTTATACAAACAAACTGACATATCTATATTACAACTAAAGTGAACTTTGATAATGACATTTATCTGGTAATCCAATGATTGTCATTTATTTATATTCAATCAATAGTTAAGATGTGTTTTCACTTTTTGTTTAGTTTTATCCCTTTTTAAATTTATTTTTCACTCTTTCAAACTTATTTTTTTTTCATTTTTAATTTAATTTTATTTTAAAACTCAATTTATAATTAAACGACTTACTGATAATTAAAATTTTATTTAATTAATTAAATTTTTGTTTAAAAATTTATTTAGGATTGAGATTAATTAATTTAATGGTTAATATTGTATTTATACGTTTTCACTTTCATAATAATATCTTTTTTTAAAAAAAAAATTAGGTTTATTACCCTAGGGTCCTATTTTCAGGACTTATTTAAGGATAGATCCTATCAATGTATTGACTATTCCACTAGGTCCCATTTCTTGAACTTATTAATTTTTTAGAAAATATGCCCCGATATAAGGAGACATTTCGAAATGAGACATTTCAAAATGAGACATTGTTAAATGAGATATTTTCAATAAATGAGACTTTTTTAAGAATGTTATTTTTTTGTTGGAAATGTTGTATTGCACGATATTAAATGAGACATTTATCTATGTTTGAGATTTATTTTCTAAAAAACGTCACATATTTTTGAAAATGTTTCATTTTATGTCGTGCATAGTTCATATTTTTAAATGTCTCATTATATACTGAAATATCTCATTTCGTTGACATTTAAAATGTCTCAGTTTCTACAATAAAAAATATTGTGAGAAAAAATATATATTTTATAAAATAAATATATAACAAGCAAAAACAACTTGGATGAATTTGGACCACTAAATGAGTGAGAGTATTGAAAACCTCCAAAATGATCTTCTGGCTTCGATTGAAGTATCACATGAACACCCCGTGAACTCAACTGAAGCTTCCTGTTGCAGAAAATCAAATCAACTACAAATCTGGACCCAATATAGCAAAAGACCACAATAGAACGTCAGAAAACACTAGGGTTTTGGCTAATATTCCATGTAAAGGTTGAGATAAAGAATGATCCAGATTTGTGAAGAAAATAAACCCAAGATGGATTACAACAAATTCCCAAATGGGTAGTCACAGTCAATATAGAAGCATTATAGATTGCTTCGAAACACGAAAGTATATGAGACCTGATTGAGGCGACGACAGGTACGACCGTCGCCGATCTCCCTCTGATCGCGTCGTTTAAGTGATCAAAGATAAAATTTATAAAAACTGAGTAATAACAACTACTCCGTAGAATAGCGGTCAAGACCAGATATCGTTCATCAGGGACAAGAAGGTTGAGTTGTGTTATTTTCCAATTAATTCTCAAATTAATTTGATAAGAAGAGATTTTGTTTGATTAACTAAATTAACTACAAATTAAATAAAAGCAAGGTAAATAAAGAGAAAACCGTCTTAAGTTGAGAATCCACCCTAGTTTTGTAATTAAAAAAAATGCAATTAATAAACTAAACAAGTATTCATTCAACAAAAATCCGTTTTGACTACAAGTCGCAACGGGATCGACAAGAGGGTTAATATGAAAGTAACCCGACATAAGTTATCTTTCAGTAGCACGAATCGTCTCTAATGGGACGATTCATCTTATCCTAGCATAATCTATCACACGTCCCAATCATAAATCAAAAATAACATTTGCATAACCTCGTCATCACAATCACAAAAAGCAAAGACGGAAACGAATTCATAAATTTAAAACTATTTGATTAAGAATCAAATCCTCGAGTTATACAAAAGAGTTGAATTGAATACATAAATAGTAAACTAAAAAGAAAAATTCATAGTTACTCTACTAGGGTTTCATCCAAACCCTAAGCAGGAGGAAGTTAGCCACTCATGGACGAGGATGACGATAATGATCCGGCTAGATGAGCCATTTGCATCTTCTTCTTCCTTCTTTCCTTGAACCCTAGCCGCCTTAGGACTTTTCTTCAGTATTTTTCAAACCCTAGGAACATAAAATATGTTCCTTTTTATACCCTGTGGCTAAAACTCACGAAATAACAAAACCTAAAAACTGAACCGCCAACAGGCGTCCGGATGCTCGGCCTTGCGTCCGGACGGGAACTGCCTTAAACCGATTTTGCGTTTTATCGTCGTGTTTTTTCGTTCGGACATTGGGAAGTTGCGTCCAGACGTGTTTTTCCAGTAGCCTCTCTGCCTCCTAGCATCCGGACATTGATTCTGAGTGTCCAGACATTGGTTGGCAGATTGCATTTTGTCTATTCTCTGCACTATTTCCTGCTTTTTAGCTCTTTCTCGCCACAGGTTCGGTTATCCACTCCTGCACACAAAACACAACTAAAACATAAATTAAATAGATAAAATGAAGATACAAAATATAAGTTAAAGGGCTTAAATATATCCATTTAAGCTCAGATCACACCCCCAATTTACATTTAGCTAGTCCTTGAGCAAAACAAAACGAAAGACAGAAAAACAAAAAACAAACAACTACGACTAAAGTTTTTTATTAACCGAGTACTATCATTGAGCATGAATAATAAAGTTAACCATTTTACATACAAGATATACATAATTCAAAATACTGTCAATTTGTACTCAAAATTTTATGCTGATCAATACTCGAAGTGTGTGTGTGAACCTGGTTATCATGCAATATAATCCAACCTCAAAGCTAGAGAAAAATTTAAAACTCTATTAGAACTGCGCTTCAACCCAAAACTCACTGGATATGCGCTCAATAAGTAAACACTCAGAAACAGGTTCATTTTAATGCTGTCTAAAAGTGTATGAAGTAGAGATAATGTAAACAAATCTAGTTTTTTTTGCATACAAGTGACTCCAAGAAGACTATAATCAAAGAATACTCAAAGTCTCATGACAGGAATGTTAAATGTTAAAAATTTAAGTAATGCTACACCATACCATCCATCCATTATGTTCACTATTCAAACCATGTCACTATTTAGAATCAAAAAGGACTTTACATTTGGTTATAGCGTTAGGTAGAGAAAAGTGTATAAGGTGTGGGTCAGGAAACACATGTCTTATAACAATAGAAACACGGAATTTTTCTATAAAGTAAACCCCTTCTTAACTTCACATGTTATTTCTCTTTATTTTTTTTAACCACAATCCTATTCTCTTCTCGTTATTTTCACCTTCTCGTCGATCACATGAATATTTTTTCTTTTTCACAATAATGATCAATCGACTATATTTTCACTTTTTCATTTTCTCACCTTTTCTCACCTTTCTATTTTTTTTCTTTTTCAACCATTATTTAATACTCTTTTTCTTTCTCCCGTAACTTACAACATAAGACATTTTAGATACTGAAGCTTAAAGAAGAAATGTTTTAGCATGTTACAGGCTCAAATTGGTGAACTAGGAATAATGTGTATAGAAAATAAGACGAATGACTTAAATAACAAAGATGATCTAAGATCATTTTCTAAAAATGACAGTTTTTTAGGTGTTCATAAATTCAGGTTGGTAGCAGTATAGCACAAATGATGTATTTTATGACATTCAACCAAAATGAAGAACTAATGAGACTATTTAAAAAAATATGTAAGCTTTCAAAGAATAGAGAGAGAGTATAGACTGAAACTCCAAAGATAAAGAAAGACTCTAAAATCTGCAAAGAGTTACAGTCTCCACTAATGTTCATCAGGAATTCTAAATTATCTTTATTTTTCGATAAAAATTATAGACATGTAACCAAGTGTGTAGTGATGTCTGAGCAAAGATCATATAAAAAATTAAGTAACAAAAAGTAAGTGTAAAGAATTATGCTATCACAATATGTAAAAGAGTTAACATCTACTATTTAAACTCAATAATTTTACATCGAAATTTATTTTTTTTATATATATATTTTTTAAACATGCGATTTAGCTTGTGATACCTCCCAACTTAAAATGACAGCGTCCCGATGGCATAAACAAAATAAAAAATAGAAAAAGAAATAAGAAGTAGAATAAGGAAGAGAACAC
>JAUTBS010365298.1:0-10452 GCA_032361285.1 Aequorea victoria | reverse complement strand
GAGTTGACATGCATGTTAGCCAGGTTAACACACACACTCTGAGTATTGATCACTAAAAATTTCTTTTGTACAAATTGACAGCGTTTTAAATTATGTAAATCTCGTATGAAAAGTGTTAGATTTATTATTGAGACTTAATGTTCGATCACCGTGTTTACAAAAATATTTTGTTTTGTTTTGTTTTTGTTTTTGTTTTTTGTTTTTGTTTTTGTTTTTGTTTTGCTCGAGGACTAAGGAAAAGTGTGTTAGTGTGTTTTCATGCAGCATTAGGTACAGCGGAGCATTTATCATACTTGGTAAAAGGAATTGCCACTGGACCTCTACGTCTGGACGCAGGACCAAAAGCGTCCGGATGCTTGACCGCTCGAGAAGTGTTTCAAGTTTTTATTCTGAATGCTCGAGCACACAAGCCACTGAGCATTTGCATCCGGACGCTCATCACTTGCATTCGGACGCTTGTCGGCGAGGTAGACTACTAATTTTAGTTATTTCGCGAGCCGTTCAAAGGGGAGGTATAAAAAGAAGAAGACTTTTAGTCTCTAGGGTTTGAAATATTGCAAAGAATAGAGGAGAAGGCTGTCAGGGTTCAAGAAGGAAGTAGGAGATCGATCAATGGCATGTTTATTCGGATCACCATCTTCGCTCGTCTCGACGATGAGCGGCTAGATTTCTTGTCTAGGGTTTCGATGAATCCCTAGCTTATCGTAATGTAGTTTTTACTTTAGTTTTGGATTGTTCACTTTCTATTTGGATCATTCGTTTGTATAACATTTTTGGGGATTATTGATTCTTGTTTTCAATAATATTTTGTAAAAGTTTTCTATCGCCTTATCCTTATTCTTTTATGTGATTGGATTACTGATTCGTTATACAATGTTTTCCTTGCATCAACGAATGTGTATTGTGATAGGATATGCCAGGAGAAGACGCGTTGCACCGTGACTCGATTACTGACGACGCGTGCTAATCTAGATATCCTATTCCGATTACCATTCTTTTGAGTTTTCTTGTTGCATCATTCGAGCTTGTAGCCATAATGATGTTTTGAATGATCCATGTGAAAGTATCTAAAACTATTTCAAAACCTGCAGTTACTAAGCTAGAGTGGATTCGTGATCCCTAGATTTCTTTTAATTAATTTCAATTCAATTTAATTGCTTTCTTTAGTTTAAACAAATATTTCCCCAATTCTTACTTTCCATTTTAGAGTTAATCATAGAATTAATTAGTTAAATAGATAGCTTAGCCAATTTGTCCATGTGGACCGACATCCGATCTTATGCACTATTCTACAGAGTAGCTCGTTTACTCGGTTTTTATAAATACTATTTTTCATCACACAAACGACGCGATCAATCACCCACACCATCAGAACCTTTCGATCAGAGCCAGTTCACCTGCCTTGCCAGAGAGTCTCAAGATCCTGATGAAGATGATGCCATCACTTATAAGGACTATTCGGACAATATGATTGAATGAGCAGATGAATTAGAATAGAAAGGAAAAGACAAGATGTTCTAATCCCAAGGGCGCCACCAGAAAGATGCTACCGACACTCTAGGACAAAAGCCTACTCAGCTTCCACCAGGCATCGACGCATCACGACAAATGTTCCAAAAGTTATGTCGGCCATTAGTATTTATGGACGGTACACTAACAGGACCAACCAATCGGAAGCTGCCACGAACGACTCCACTATCAGGCCTCTTTGACAACCACTCACGGATTCGAAATTGTAAATTTTAAATCCGCACTAGCCATTCAGAACGGCTATTTAAGGGAGGACTCACACTCTTGTTGAGTACAACTTCTTTCTTCACTTCTCTCTCTCTCTAGTTTGTAATCTCTTCTTGAGTTGTAATATTCAAGTGTGAGTTTGTAAGAGTGTGAGTTTTCAATAAAAGTATAGTCTTCCATTGTGCTGATCTCGGTATTTATTTGGTATATATATATATATATCTATATATATATATATATGCTTGTAATGTGATTTTGGTTCTTCAAACGCTCTTCCTCATTTATTTGATTCATCTTCTCTTGTAGGGAAAGATGGGCATCTACGCCACTAAAACATCTCCCACGCACTTTTCCTCTTTGTTGTATGAGGTTCTTATTTGTGAAACATTGACATCTTCCACAAGGTAGTACCTGAGGACGTGTGAGCTAGATTCCGATCTCTCAAAGCAAACCTCATAGGTGGCTTATTGTGCTACATGATTTATGATGAAAAAATAGTAAAGAAAATGATTAGGAACTCACTTAAGAAGGTACATGAAATTTCTCCATTCAAATTCTTCAATAGCTATCCCTTCTTCTTTAGAATACCTGCATTAGAAATGATTTAATTATGAACTAAAAAACAAATAATGCAGATGATGATTTTTCAAATATATGTAAAAAAAGATTCATAAAGATGACCCCAAATGATTGGGACAAAAGGCTTAGTTCGAAAACTAGTTCCCAACAGTTCCATACTCAGTTATTCCGATAAATTGTTAAACTAACACACATCGACCACTATCACACTCATACTGCCACAATGAGTTACACGAACCTCAAGAAAAATTTCTTCCAACATGTGGCTGGTTGAGTGAACTACTTTTTCATTTTCTTTTCTTTTTCCCAGTAATGATATGATGAGAAACAAAGAGGACAAAAAAGAAAGAACAAATAATACTGGAGAAAGGGTGCAACACATCTTCCTTCTTTTTATTTTCAAGAGAAGATGAATATGAGAGGGAGGGAAACAAAATAAAGCCTAAAAACAAACATAATAACCTTTTAAGAATGGTTTTACCCAGGCATAGTTCAATTAATTGTACATTACATTCTTGAAACCATAGAAACTTCTACAAAGAAGAAAAATACAGCAAGATTGATTAAAATACCCACCATTAATCAAGCCACTAAAATGAACAACTTGTGAAGGTACATAGAATCATAGATATAGAGATGGAATTTGTTATAATCAGATAGCCATATGTGGGGATGCTTCCCAATGTTCTTCAAGAAAACACAACTTCAAGTTATTTAAATTTCAGTAGTGAGAAGGTCTTCATATCACGATGCCTCTTCCAAAAAGTAATGGCCTAATGAGTGATTAAGCTGCTCAGCTTAATCTTATCAAATACCATAAATACCTAAATGAACTACTACGATTCATTTTTTAAGCATTTACTTTAACACCACTCATCTCTAGGGTTCTTTAAGGATTGAGATTTGGGACACTGAAACTTCGATTTAGGGATGAGATTTGGGACACTAGAACTTTGATTTAGGGATGAGATTTGGGAGGGGAGTTTGATTCAGGGCTGAGATTTTGGATAGTGGAGTGGAGTTCGATTAGGGATGAAATAATTGGGGCATTTTCAATTACATGTGAATGGATTGATGAACTTGCAAAATTGGAATCTGATGATAGATGTAAAAACAAGAAATAGGAATTGCAATAATTTTTTTTTGGCTTGTATACGATTGTGTATGTACATACTGAGAGAGGAAGGTGGTGTCGCGAGGAAGGAGGACAGTGGCGGCACACAGGCGAGCAACGACCGGCGGCGGTGCGACGACGAAGAACGAGAACCAGTGGCGGTGCGAGGCGAGGATCGAGAACCTGTAGTGGCGAGGATCGAGAACCAGAAGAATGGAATCTTAATATATTGGGCGCAATCTTTGGAGATATGAACCAGTAGTGGGGAGATCGAATGACGTCGTTTTTCATATCACAACCTTTGGCGATGATGACTTCCATCGGCAATGGTATTTTCCCTCTTGCGCCAAATATTTTCGATTTGGCGCGAAAATTTTATCACTTTTGCCGACAACTTGTGTTGGTCATCGCAAAAGAATACCCTTTTTCCAACAACTTTGTTCGTCGCGGAAAATTAGGAGCTTTTAGGCAACTAAAATTAAAATTTCGTCGGCAATAGAGCACTTTTAGCGATGATTATTCAATTCGTCGAAAATAGTCGTCGCTAAAACTCCATTTTCTTCTAGTGCGAACCTACGTTGTGGCCTGATTCTTTTTCTTTGAGATACGTAGGCAACTTCAGTTTGAAGTTCGACCCAAGCCTGTATATAAATAAACCTCTTCTAGAAAAGAAAAGGGAAAATACAATATACCCAAGTACTTTATCTTTCAAAACCCTCTATCTGATTATTATTTCAATATAAAGATCTATTTAAAACCCTTTAATTAATTTTCATTATATGGAAAAAACGAATATCAAACCAATAAAGTGAGAAGATCAAAGATCAGAAAAAATGAAAATTTTTCATTACACAGCTTTAACGAATAAAAGTTCATACATGAAAAGGGAAAAACGCAAATTCTAAGTCTTTTTCTAAACAAAAACAAAAGAGAAAGAAAATAAACGTAACAATAAAAGTGCAGCAGGAACAACCAGATTAAGTCTTCTTTTCTTGACATCGTTGTCTTCTTTCCACTCTAGCTCCCACTTTCCCAGCAATGTGAATTACTCATCAAAAAGGCATCACTCAAGGATCTCTCGAGTCAATCATCTTTTGGGATGACCAAAACTGCCGATAATGCTCCAGAAAGGGAACATATTCAGAAGAAGTAGTCATGTGAACCGCCCCTGGATGGCACGACTGAGTACGACCCAGTTGATGCAGAATGCGACAGAGAAAATAGAAAGTGGTCAACTTTAGGCCTACAAGTAAGACGCCGGGATGCTCCATGGTCGAAACCGTCGCTACAGGAATGATCTACCAGGGACAACGCCAGAAAATATTTTTTCCAGTTTGAGCGTCAAAGAATTCTTACCACTCCGCCACGGTGATACAAAGGCAGCAAACCCATCTTTGCATAAAGGCTCTCAGAGTATGGACTCCAGCCAGCAGATACTCCAGAATGTTCACCTTCTCCATCAACCAGATCTGAGAGAAAAATACACAAAAAGGAGAGTTGAGTGAAAAAATTAAAAATGCAGAAAAATGAGAGTTAAGATAAAAAATTGAGAGAAATATATAAAAAGAGAGCTTTGAGAGATACCTGGAAGAGCAGGGGACTACCCGCAAAAGCAAAAGAGACACCGAAATGCACAACGTCTAAACCGATCAATGTTTTAGCCAAGATTAGTGGTACAAAATTATTCCCCTCCTTTATCTGAGAGGCAACCTGTACCAAGGTAGTGCTGACAACATCATCTCCTGGGGAGAGAAGGAAACGTGCCAGAAAATAGATGAACGAAGCATAGCAACGGTAAAACTTTAGAGGAAAATTAGAAAGAGAGCCGACAGGGCAGAAATGGCTCACCAGACAGGATATGTCGAGGACCCCTCCACGCAGAAAAAATGAGGCTTCACTACTGCTCAATCCACATAAATCCCTCAATAGTTTCTTTGGGTTCACAAGAGATGTGGGAATCAAAATATACTCTCGAGGGAAGAGATGCAGAATAGCTTCGAACTCTTCGATGGTCGGTGTCGACACGCCAATTTTGACTAAACCAAACATAGGCCAGTTTCGTAAGCATCCGATGATGAATGCATACATTAGCCGCGTCGAAGGAGCCTCCATACGAGTCCAAGAAATATTGCAAAGAATACCCCTAAACACCCCAAGACATTTTAAAACACCCAAAATACCAAAAACACCACTTAGTGCAGCCACACATAGCGCTGCGGCACCTCTAAGTGGCTCACACCACTTCCTCCCAAAAAATACACGCCATTTCAAACCACGAGCCACTTTCCTCTAACCTGGTGCCAGGCCACAACTTTTCATACCACTAGCCAAGCCATGTTAGAGCCCTAAGCCACCTTTACCCCTGGCGCTGTGACACTTCTAAGTAGCGCACGCCACCTTCAACCTAGCGCATGCCACCTTCGGCTCCAAGTCAGCTCCTTGCCAAAAATCTATAAATAGACCACCCACTTTATTTCAGGGGACAAATACCAATTTTGAGTACAAAACCTCTGCAGAATTGACCCCATACTCGTATACAAGACGAACCTCCGCCAAAATATAAATTTAAAGCATAAGAAATTCTTGAAACTTGAAACTAAGACTACCTAATTCAGAATACCTTGCATTAGAAGGACTCTGAAGACTCAAAGACCGCACGGAAGGCTTCCCGAGGACGCACCGTATTTGAGGGAATAGCTTTGGAACTGCTTGAACCTTCACTTTTCTTCTGGGATATACGGTAAGTTCCATTTTCCTCATCTATTTCATATATTCATCTTTTTTCTTTCCTTAGAACTTCTTTTTATTTTGTAAAAGGGGAGAAAGAGGCCGTTGGCCTCATTCTCCCCGGTTCTATTTTCCGTTCCCGTCTAAGCATGTTTTCTATCTCTTAGAAAAGCATGCTTTCTTTCTATCTTCTATAAAAATACCTGCACACAAAGAGCACACTATTTTATTAAAATAGTAGCCCATTTTGGGCCTCTGATTATCGAGCTCACTCTTCTATAGTGACACGCACCATATCCTGAGAGCCTAGAAGTGGCGCGCGCCAGGTTATGAGGTGGCGTGCGCCAACCCTATTTAAAAACCAGTGGCTTTTCCAGTAGCCCTTTTCAGTAGCCTTTCCTGTATATCTTCTTTGTGTTGGAAATTATGTGCAAATGCTATCTTTCTGTCTTTCTTTTCATATAAAAACACACTTTCACGTAAGAGCACACTATTTTCTTAAAACAGTAGCCCCTTTTGGGTCTCTGATTGTTGAGCTCACTCTTCCATAGTGATGCGCGTCACATCCAAAGAGCCCAAAGGTGATGCATGCCATATCCAGATGGCATGCACCAGGTTAGAGGTGGCGTGTGCCACCTCTGTTTGAAACCAGTGGCTCTTAGTAGTTTTTTCCTGGATATTTCTATTTTAACTGCATATTCTATATGCATCAACTGCACTGATATACTGCCATCTCCCACTTGACATGCCTTTAAGTGTAAGTATGCATAGAAAACCTTAGTTTTAGATTAGGTTTTATTTTATTATTTTCTTTTTTTAATGTTCTCTCTTCAACCCCCTTTCTGTATGTGTTGATTTTGATAATTTTAAGACAAGAACAAAAAGAAATGGTTAAGTAAAGGTCGGTCTTCGGATCGGGCGAGAGGGGTGCCTAACACCTTCTCCTTTGATACCCTAGCTCCTGAACTATTATCTTTGGTAAGGACTGACTAGTTTTTTGAAAGTTTTTGATTCTTTATTTTTCCGATAACCAAGTGGCGGCTCCAATTGTGCGGCCTTTAACACGGACACATTTTGGGAAAGCTCTCTTTTCGCAACAATAAAACGAAACCTCTTTTTCTTCTATCTCTAAAAACCCCCGAGAGCGTTGTTTGATCTGGCCAGGTACTACTTGGTCGGGGAGGTATATTCTTGATTCTTATTCAGAAGGTACCCGGTTACTAGACTACCAAGACTTTTCATATGCATTTAGTCAGCTTAGAACATTCCCTTTAGGATAAATACCCTTATAGGTTATGTGTTTTTCTCTCATGTTTTCTTTTAATTGATTAGAATAGATCTTTTCTTTCTTTTTGAGTCAAGTTTCACCACCCGAGCCTCATTCTCTTTCTAGTGACCTTCTGTGGTTTGACGTCGTTAGGTCATTGCCTAACTTCTGTCATTTCTTTGAGCCGGGTTTCACCACTCAAGTCTCGCTTTCTCTTTCCCGGGACACTCTGTGGTTGTCCTGTGTTTTGACGCCGTTAGGTCGTTGCCTAACCTCTATCATTTTTGTTGAGCCAGGTTTTACCACCCAAGCCTCATTCTCTTTCCCAGGACCCTATGTGGCTTTCCCGTGGTTTTACGCTGTTAGGCCATTGCCTAACCTCCGTCATTTCTTTGAGCCGGGTTTTAACACCTGAGTCTCACCTTCTCTTTCTCGGGACCCTCTGTGATTGTCCTATGTTTTGATGTCGTTAGGCCGTTGCCTAACCTCCATCATTTCTGTTGAGCCGGGTTTTACAATTCGAGTCTCGCTTTCTCTTTCCTGGGACCCTCTGTGGGTTGTCCCGTGGTTTGACGTCGTTTGGCCGTTCCTAAGCTCCTTCATTTCATTGAGCCGGGTTTCACCACCCGAGTTTCACTTTCTCTTTCTAAGGACCCTCCGTGGTTGTCCTGTGTTTTGACGCTGTTAGGTCGTTGCCTAACCACCGTCATTTCTGTTAAGCTCGGTTTTACCACACGAGTCTCGCTTTTTCTTTCCCAAGATGCTCTGTGGGTTGTCCTATGATTTGACGCCATTAGGTCGGTGCCTAATTTCTGTCATTTCTATTGAGCCAGGTTTCACCACCCGAGTCCCGCTTTCTCTTTTCGGGACCCTCCGTGGGTTGTCCCATGTTTTGACGCCGTTACGTCGTTACCTAACCTCTATCATTTATTTTAAGCTGGGTTTCATCAATCGAGTCTCTCTTTCTCTTTCCCGGGACCCTCCGTGGTTATTCCGTGGTTTGATGTCGTTAGGCCGTTGCCTAACCCTTTGTCATTTTTTTGGAGCTGGTATTTATTGACCCGTGCTTCTTTCTCTTTTCGAGACCTTTTGAGGTTGTCTCGAACACTTGAGATTATCGGGCTTCGGACCCAACTTCTCTCTTTTTGAGTCTAGGACCGGGCCTCATCAACCCGTGCCTTATTATTTTCTTGGGACCCTCCAGGGTTATCCCGAACCTTTGTAGTCGTTGGGTTATTAGCCTAACCTCTTCTCTTTTGTAAGAGTAGGGCCTCACCGACCCATGCCACTTTCTTTCTGGGACCCTCCGTTGGTCATCTCGAGTCTCATAGTCGTTGGGCCGGGACCCAGTCCAATTCTTGGTTAGGTCCTGCGCCTTTCCCCTTTGTGTTCATGTTCGCCTGGAATCTTCTAAGAAAATTCTAATTTTCTTCGTTATCGAGCCGCGGCTCGATGTTTCCCGATGATAGTTCTCCATTTCTCGCCTTTACGGGATAAAAACTTGATAGTGTGAGTTGGTCTTTGGCACCGCATCTCCTCATAGGGTTGGTCTTTGGTACAGTATCCTCCTGATAGTGTAAGTTGGTCTTTATCACCGCATCTCCTCATAGGGTCGGTCTTGGTATCGCATCCTCCTAATAGTGTAAGTCGGTCTTTATCACCACATCTCCTCATAGGGTCGGTCTTGGTACCGTATCCTTCTGATAGTGTAAGTCGGTTTTTGTCACCGCATCTCTTTTACTATGTAAGTCATTCTTTGGTACCGCATTCCCTCTTTATAGAGTTAGTTTGTCATGGTATAAGTCGACTTTGTCCCGCATCCTTCACCTTTCGAGCTTTGGCTCGTCGGTTAAGTCAGTATCGTTCCATAACTGGACCTCCCTTGCCGTATGAGCTCAGTTTCTCATCGGATAGGTCGGGCTTCGTCTCCTCTTCCCTTTTCTTTCTCGTCGTAGAGATTCAGTCTCGACGGGTAAGCCAGTATCGTCCCGTACCCTTTCTTTTATTTCCATAGTCGTAGAGAGATAAGTCTCGACGGAAAGCCAAGGTACGCTTCGCACCCTTTCTCGCCGCTTGGCGAAAAGTTTTTTCCATTTGGTTACTCTTCCAAAACCTTTTGTTTATAACTTGCCATAGATAAGTCTCGACGAAAAGTTGGGCTCCTCTCGCAAACTTTTTTTTTGTTGGCCGTAGAGATTCTGAGTCTCGACGGATAGGCCGGTATCGTCCCGTGCCCCGTATTTTTCTTTTTTCTTTGCCCATAGAGATTCAGCCTTCTGAGTCTCGACGGAGAGGGTAAGTCGGTATCGTCCCGCACCTATGGTTTTTTGTACCGTTTGAGATTCAGAGTCTCATCGGACAAGCCGGGCTCCTCTCGCAAACCCTTTCTTTTTTTCTTTTGCCGTAGAGATACATCTCGATGGATAGGCCGGTATCATCATGTGCCCTTATTTCTTCTCTTTGCGGGTAGAGATTCAGCCTTCTAAGTCTCGACAGAGAGGGTAAGTCAGTATCGTCTCGCGCCCTCATTTTGTTTTCCTGCCGTTTGAGATTCAGGTCTCGACGAAATGCCGAGCTCCACTTGCGAACCTTTTTTTTTTTTTTTGCCATTTGAGATTCAGGTCTCAATGGAAAGACGAGGTCCTCTGGAGAACCTTTTTTTTTTTCCATTTGAGATTCAAGTCTCGACGTAAAGTCGAGCTCCTCTTGCGGACCTTTTTTTTTCTCCCGTATAAAATTTAGGCCTCGACGGAAAGTCGAGCTCCTCTCACAAACTCTTTCTTTTTTCTTTGGTCGTAGATGTTGACCCAGATATGAAACCTAGAGTGGGGGTGAATAGGTTTAACGGCAAACTTAGACGCTTTTTAATCTCTTTTAATTCTTAGTTAATAACTAGATGTGGAAGCGATGTTTAAACAAAACTAAGATGTGTGCAACAAGTGTAATCAACCAATAGATGCACAAAGATAAAGAGATAAGGGAAAGAGAGATGCAAACCACAACACAAGAGGTTTATAGTGGTTCGGCC
>JAUTBS010365187.1:0-10456 GCA_032361285.1 Aequorea victoria | reverse complement strand
TATGGTGCGCGCCACCTTTGTTTCTAAAAAAACAGCTCTGTTATCCTTTCGTGCTTTATGTCTGAGTTATCACCACTGGCACTTAACGTCTATGGGTGATAGCATAACCGTTTTGGTTTATATCTTACTATCTACTAACATCTGTTAATATACATACGTACAGATATAAAAATACAACAAAATCCCAAAAAGAGCACACTTACTCTTGTAAATAATTTCTTGTCAATAGCATAACATGTAAATAATTCTTGTAAATAGTTTCTTGTGAATAACATAACATGTAAATAATTCTTTGCAAATAAATCCATGTATGTTTCTTGTACATAAATACAAACCCCTGTAAATAAGAACCCCTGTATATTTCTTGTACACATGTAAAGACGACCCCTGTAACTAAATTCTTGTATATTCTTGTACATAAATAAGCATTCATATAAGTCAATCCCTGTACATAAAACCTTATAAATAATTATCGTAAATAAACTCCTGTACATACAATCTTGTAAATATCCTGTAAATATCCTGTACATAATCATGTAAATATCTTGTACGTAATCTTGTGTACATACATAACATCTTGTATACAGCAAATCTCTGTAGACATGCAACCCATGAAAATAAAGAACCACCCATACATACAAATAAATGAAATATCCACACAAAAGAGGAAACAGAAAAGATACTAAAAGAATGCTGAATAAATAATCTAGTTAAGCACAAAGGCTTATCCCATCCAAATAAAAATGTATATAAAAAAAAGAAAAAGTGTATCTCAAGAGTACATCCAATAAGAAGTGAGAAAAACATGGGACATCCTAATCACGTCAGCGACGAGTACGACGCGGAGGCTCCAGGATAGATGATGCAGAAGTGGTGACATTCCTTGAGTTGAAGTCCTTGTCATTGTCGGCCTGACACGTTTGAACCCCATCCCGCGGGACAGATCCCTAGGAAACAGCTGCAGATGGACTGACAATAGATAAAGTGACGGCACGGGAGGACGAGGATGACCCATGAATGGAAGTACAGCTGACAGAGCGAGGCTGCAAAAAAAGAGAAAGAGAAAGAAATAATAAGTACAATTAGAATATGTACATACGCAGAAATAGATAAAATGAAAAAGAGAAAGGCATGCGAGTGAACAAGCGGAAGTCCTTCATAAAAGGGAAAGGATCTCGAGGGAGAGGATCCAAGTGCATGTCAATGAGCATTTGAGATTGCTGCCTCACCAGGATCATAAGACCCATGATGGTAGTGAGGCAGTCCTCCATAAAAGCGCGGCAAGTCTGAGGAACCTGAAATAGGCCAATAAAAGACAAATGTTAGATGAACTGATATACGTGGCTAAACGAAGAAAATGCATGAAATAGGGTAAAAAAGAAAGTACTTGGTCATTCCTGCTACTAAGGCGTAGCTCCTGCACCACAGGAGCGGGAATAGAAATGGGACAAGGATGCCCAAACCTAAATATGTCGACTGCCTGAGGTAGAGGAGGGAAGATAGGAGCGGCCTGACCCAGAGTGGGAGCTGAAATGCCAGCAGCACAGGCAGCTTGAGAAGTCGCACCACCACCACCAGTAGGAGCAGGATGCCCACCAACCAACGGAGGAATTTGAGATGTCGAGGGCTGTCTGGCCTGCACCTCTGCAAGCTAGATGTCCATCGAACGCATTAAATGGTCGTGTGCAAAGGCGACATACTCCCTCTCGGCTAGAAAATCCCTAACCATGAAACTGTACATCACCTTGATGATGTCCTCGAGGGGCATGGTGTGCGTCAACCTCATACTGTGTGGAGATAGCTGAGGGACCTGAAAATGGTCCAGCCTTTGCGACTGCCAGACTACCTGCTCGCCTAGGAACCACTCCCAGCGGAATGGGCCCTCCAGCAGGATCCTCATCTGAGAAGACTGACGGCTCCTCATCAGATCCTCGCCTTCCCTAGCCTCCATATCATCCCACACCTGCCAAGACACCTGAAAAATAAACGAAGCACATGTTATATAGAAGAGGAATCACTGAAAGAAAATCAAACATGGGTAAAATTAAAATAGAACATACCTGTGCAGGGGATAGGCGATCCAAATGGAATCAATAGGTCTTTAGATCCTTCGCATCCTCTTTTCTCCCCCGAGTGCTCCGACCCCACCGAGCTACCCGCGGGATAATTTGGGGATTCGAGTGAATGTTCTCTGGGGTTGATAACCTAAGGAACTCGTAGGTCCAGAGCTGTACATAAGAAAAGAATAAAAAAAATAAACAAACAGCAAAATGCAAAAATAAATAAACAAAATAAGTGTTAGGTTGGGTTAGGTCAATAAGAGATATGGTACAAATGAACTAAAAAAATAAAGAGTGTGATCAAGATCATACCTCAAAGACCCGTCAGTACCCTGTAACGGACATCTCCTTGGCCCGACACACGGACCGCAAGCCGGTGTACAGGGTGGCCAATGCTACTCCTCCCCAATCAAAGAACGCTACCCAATGGAGGTCGTATAAGGTTCCTAGAAAGTACAGCTTAACGATGTTTTGGCTGCTCGTAAACAGGCAAGCACCGAGAAGATAGAGTAGGAATGCCCGAACAACCCACTCGAAGTGGCGGGGCTCGGTGCACTTGAACCTTATGTAGCTATCTATAAGCCAAACATACCAGATGCACCCCCGATCGGACTGCGGAGGGACCGCACCAAGTTAGAGATGAGTGCCTCTGGAAACGAGCTAACGGTGGGATCGAGCGGGATATGATCTCCCTCTACCTTGATCCCCGTAATCATAGAGAAATCCAACGAGGTCATGTTGGCCTCAAATGACGGGAAATGGAAGGTGTTGGTAGTGTCCCACCCCCTCTCCACTAACGCCATTAGGAGTAAACGATCATTATGAGTACTCATGAGGAGGGGATGAACCAGTGAAATCCGGACCCATCCACGAGAACCCGACTCTCCAAAGGGAGAATCTCGTACCACTCGAGGATTCGAGAGAGCCTCCGAATCCTTATAAGTACTCGCTAGTTTGCAAAAAAAAAATACAAAAAATCGTGAGATGAGGTAAACTAAAAGAAAAAGAAAAAGAGAGCGTTAACCTGACTAGAAAAAAATAAAAAAATTCACCACGTTAGGTAGTAGGAAGCGTAACCTAACTTGGAGCAAAAAGAAAAAAAATCAATAAACGTAGAAAAGCGTGAAAATATTTATCTAGTGACCTAAAAAAAAAAAATTTCCTCTTAAAAAATCTTAAGACGCAACCTAAGTTGGATAAAAAATAGAAAAATTTAATAAATCTAGAAAAATGTGAAAATATTTTATCTAGGGACAAATATCATTAATTTCCTCTTAGGAAGCGTGCAACACAGCCTAGAATGGTCGGGACGAAGTAAAGCTTATTCATTTTGGGAAGTGCAAGATGTAACCTATGTTGGTTGGGAAAAATAGAGATCTACCCAATTCGGGAAAGTATCGGACAAACCGTAAGTCCACGAGTATAGGCGCAATGCGTAACTTAAGTCGGGTAGACCGAAAAAAACCCTTCCTTCCCATGAAACATTGATACGTAACCCATGTATGAATTAATTAAAAATAAAAAATTCTCCTAGAAAAATGTAAAATCGTTATCTAGGGACAAAAATAAAATTTCCACCGCGGGAAGCGTTAACACGCAGTTCAACGGTGGAAAACCAAAATATACATATATATGCAAAAGAATAGAATAAAAAATACAGGGTTCAACCTAATTATGCAAAAGTTTCTAAGTTCAGATCTGTTTTATTTTTAAGGGTTCAAATTGTTTGGTGTTATATTATGAAAGATCATCCATCCAAACGCTTCGGGCCTACCCTGTGCATACATCTAAGTTCATGATTCTTTTTTAAGTTTTTTTTGGCTTTCTTTGGTTTATTTAAAACATAAATGAAATAGAAAGTAAAGAAGACATACTCAGCGATTCGTCACCGAGAGGTGAAAGCCCAGAGAGCGAAACAGTGATGCCGAGTTCGCGATGCTATCATCGTAATAGAATGGGCTGACCAGGAAGAACTACCAAGAATGAACCGAGGGATCATACCGAGCTGGGTTGAAACCCCCCGACATCTCAGCAGCCAAAACCCCGCGGAAGGGATCCGGGACCTGAGGGCTGTCCACTGCTGGCTCCTCAGTGGTGTGGTGCTTGGAAGGCCTGCCCTCCTCCATGGCTCAGATAGTATCGGCGGCATTAAAAAGGCCGTCCGTAGTAGTAGATCGCTGGGAGACCTCTAGATGGTGTGACTAACTCGAATGGGAGTCATTAAGCCCTATAAAAGATCCCAAGTGCTCGAAGAATGAGTCAGTGACGGGGGTCCTAAAAGACTGTGCGGGGTTTGTGATGTCGTCAGCTGGGACCGCAACCACAAGAGCTGTCGAAGTGGGTTCTACCTCGTAACCCGTGCTACCTTGGCCAGGGTTCACGTCACTGGTCATATGATCTTCATTGTTCATCATGTCGAAAGTCTGATCGAAAGTCGAGGAAGTCGAAGAGAGTCGAGAGGCTATAGAAGTGCGTCGAGAGAGAGACGAGAGTGAGTGGCTGTCCAAAATGAACCACCACACAACTTAACTAGAAACTCATGATCCTTCACATGCCTAGCGAGCGACACTTCCTCCTAGTGGCATGCCACATCACTAGGCGAGGGCCACTTCCCTCCTCCAACCGCCAGGCGCGCGCCACTTTCCACCTAGTGGCACGCTAGGTCAGCCCAATCATTACCAGGTGAGCGACAATTCCCTCCAAGTGGTGCTAGGTCAATTCGTTCGACACGTAGCACCACGCCACCTCTCTCTACATGGGGCCAGCTCATCCAATCGACATGTGGCGCAAGCCATGTGTCCACTTTCCGTTTGATGTTTTATGAGGTTTCAAATTAAAAATCCCAAAATTTGGGGTCCTTCCCCGATAAAAAAAAACTTTTAAAAAATCATTCTTGATCAGCGAAATCATCCAATTACCTATACGCCGAGTTTTGTTCTGGCACCTAGGATTCCAAAGAAGGTCCATCTCACGACCTAAAACTGAGTACCTTGGGTCTGTCTCACGACCTAAAAATGAGTATCTTGGGTCCATCTTATGACCTAAAAGTAAGTAAATTAGTTCGTTCACAACTTTAAATTGAACAACCTACTGGTCTGGTCGGGGCCTTAAAAGCGCTAAACTCGGTCCATTCATGACCTTAAAAGGACAAATTGGTTTGGTCAGGGACTTCAAAGTGCTAACTCGGTCCATTCATGACCTTAAAAGGATAAACCGGTCATGTCGAAACCTGAAAAGTGCTAAATCGGTCTATTCATAATCTTAAAAGGATAAATTGGTCTGGTCGGGACCTTAAAAGCGCCAACTCGGTCCACTCATGATCTTGAAAGGATACATGGGTCCTTCATGACCTTAAAATGGTTTGTTTCTTTTGTCTTCGGTCCCCGAAACCTTAAAATATGTTTTCTTGTGCAACTTTGTGGGGTAACCACTAGGACTTTAACCTTTGTTATCTCTGCATCGTTTGCTTTGTCTCCATGAACTACGCTAGTCTGATCCTTTAAAACAGGGTATGTAGGCAGCTTGATGTGAACTCAAGCACGACCATTTCGCTTTGCATGCTTATTTTGTTTTGGTTTTCTTATTTTTAGCGTAAGAACGGTTTAGTCAAAAATGACTGTCTATAGAACTTTGACAATCACTCTCTTACGCATTACGGTGAAAGTTCTGTCAAAGATGGACAACTTTACACACTCTAATTTTAACAAAACCACACATAGGTTTGTTTCGTTAGCTTCCGATGATGAGTGGATACATCAGTCGTGTTGAAAGAAGCTCCGTGCAGGTCCGAGAGTCCAAGAAATACCCCAACATACCCTAAGACACCCCAAAATACCCTAAAAATATCTAAAAAAAACTTAAAACACCCCTCGGTGTAGCCACCAACCAGGCGCTCGCCACCTTCCAAGTGGCACACGCCAGTTCCGTCCAAAATCTCCTGACCACGCCAAATCAAGGTTCCCTAAGCCACATTCACCATAGCGTGCGCCACAACCAACCTGGCGCACGCCACCGTCACCAGGCACGCGCCACATTTGAGAAAAAAGCTTCTGCCCTTTTGGAAATTTCTTTGCCCAAAATCTATAAATAGAAGCCCTTCCCCCTCTTATTTCAGACCCATAATTCTGACAAGTATCAAACCTTTGCATAATGTAACGGCTGATTTAACAAGCATCAAATCCCTACCAAATTAGCCCCCCAATTTAGTTCTACTGAATTGGAAACTCAAAACTGGACTAATTGAAAAAATAGAATCCCTTGCATTGGATCGACTCTAAGGACTCGAAGACCGCACGGAAGGCTTCCCGAGATAAGACGCGCCGTATTTAAGGAAAGCTACGGAACTCTTTGAAACTTAACTTTTTGCCCGGAATATAAGGTAAGCTTTTTTTTCTTATCTTTTTCATCTATCTTCTTTTATCCTAGCTTTCTTTCTATTCAGTAAAAGGGAAGAAAGAGTTTGTTGGCCTCATTCTCCCCGATTCTATTTTTATTTATGTTCAAAGCATGTTTTCTCCTTTCTTAGAACAACATGTTCTTCCTTTTTCATAGCTTTTTAAGTATGTAGAAAATGCATGAAATATAAAATTTAGACTGTGTTGAAGATTTTATGTGAATTGTCATCCTTTTGTTTTCTCCTTCTATAAAAACGCATTTGCACACAAAAACACATTGTTTTCTCAAAACAGTAGTCTATTTTGGACCTCCCAATGTCGAGCTCACTCTTTCATAGTGACGCGCGCCACTGCCAGAGTATCAAAAAGTGGTGCGCGCCCACTAGACATGGCATGGGGTGCCTATCACCTTCTGATGCAGCAACGGATAGATTGGAGAGAATGATATGAGTTTCAACAGCCTTCTAACGATCCGTTGATTATCGAAAGATAATAACCGAAATAATGAGCTCTAAAATCTTGTTGATTCAGTAGAATACCAAGACAATAGCATTAAAAGAGAAAATTTCTCTAAGTTTATTGCACATAAGAACTGTCGGGATGCCTGTACAAAGCATCATTTAAATAGGCAAACCCTAAATAAATCCTAAAACGTAATACTGCCAAAAAATAATAAAAATTACCAAAAATAGAAAATCTAACTTAGGGTCAGATTTGTATACTATAATAAAATAGAAGATTGCCAGAACAAGCGGCACTGAAATTAAAAATTCCTAACAAAAGTTATTGCTATAACAAAACTTTCCTAAAATGGCAAAAACGCTAATCTCGAGGCCTAAAATCTGATGGGCCAATGAATTCTGACGGATTGATTGGCCTCGATTATCTCGCTATTTCCAATCAAGTATGAGCTTTCGGGGTCATTCTGACGAAGTTGCCCCGTACCGGTCAAACCGAAAGTCAACAGCTATTTTCTGCCTTGTTTGGACAATTGATGATCCAAATGTTCCATGTAACCATCCGCCACAATTTTCACTGCATCACCTTCCCCTTTCGTACCCTAGCTCCCAAACCATTATCTCTAGTAACGACGGACTAGTTCCTTGAAAGTTTTATTTTCTTAATTTTCCATTAAAAACTAAGTGGCGACTCCAATTGTGCGGCCTTTAACACAGACGCAATTGGGGGGCTCTCTTTTTAAAATATAAAACCCCATTTTTTCCTTTCAAAAATAGTAAAACCCCAAGAGCGTGTGTTTTTAAATGTTTTAAAAAGGAACGAGGGTGGCGAGTCTTTTTTGAGAGGGTTCCTCACAGAGAGGACGAGTGTTTTCTGTACAAATGGAGGAAGAGGAAGATGTCGCGGTCATTGAAGGTACACTTCTCCTCTATCACTCTTGGGTACACGTGCTTTTCGATTCGGAGCATCGCACTCCTTCATTTCTAGTACATGTGTTGCATCCTTAGATCTACCTTCCAAACCCTTTAGAAAAACATATGTCGGTAGCATCACCGTTAAAGGGTTGGGTCGGGTCCGAATAAGATTAATCTGTAAGAGTTGCAAGATAGGAATGTTTAGCTTACATTTACCTTGCGACCTGAGAGTCATGGAGATGAAAGATTACAACATGATCTTGGATATGGACTTACTATCTAAAAATACACCAGTAAAAAGACGCGCTTGAGCAAAGGATTAGCAAAAAGGGTGGCGAGTCTGATCTTAAATGAAAAAGGTTGACTTGACCAAGATCTTTCTCGAGCAGTATGCGAATACGCTGATGTTTTCCCAGAAGAACTACCAGGTTTGCCTCAGTATCGAGAAATAGATTTTGTCATCAAGTTACAGCCAAGTACAACACCTATGTTGATGGCTCCACATCGAATGGCACCAGCAGAGCTTCGAGAACTAAAGACACAACTACAAAAATTTATAGAGAAGGAATTTATCCGACCTAGCACGTCACCCTGGTGAGCGCTGACTTTATTTTCCAAGAAGATGGATGGAACTCTAAGACTTCGTATCGATTACCATCAATTGGAATGAGTCATGGTGAAGAACTGATACCCACTACTAAGGATCGATAATCTATTCAATCAGTTAAGAGGCTCGAGGTATTACTCAAAGATAGATCTTCGCTCTGGTTACCATCATCTACGGATTAAAGAGGAGGATATTCAAAAAACTACATTTTGTACCCGTTACGGCCATTATGAGTTCGTGATGATGCTATTTGGCTTGACTAATGCAACGATGGTATGCATGTGCCTCATGAATAAGATCTTCTCACAACATCTGAACCAGTTCATGGTGGTATTCATCGACGATATACTGGTGTACTCACCTTCTGAGGAAGAATATGAAAAACATTTGAGGACAGTCTTACAAGTTTTGAGAGATAATCAACTCTATGCAAAGGCAAATAAGTGTGAATTCTGGTTAAGGGAAGTAAAGTTCCTGGGGAATGTGGTGTCTAAGGATGGAACTTCAGTAGATCCAACCAAGGTAGAAGCAGTGCTAAACTGGAAGTAACCCAAATCAGTTTTTGAGATCCGAAGCTTCTTGGGATTGGCTGGGTATTATAGAAGATTCATTCAAGACTTTTCAAAGTTGGCCAAGCCCATGACACACCTAACGTAGAAAGGAATGAAGTTTTAATGGGATGATGCATGTGGGAAGTCTTTTCAAGAGCTCAAAAAGCAGTTGACAAGTGCCCCTTTTCTCGTTGTACCCAAACAGAACGTGGGATACGCGATTTATTACGACGCATCAAAGGAAGGTTTGGTGTGATTAATGCAGAATGTCAAGGTCATGGCTTATGGATCGCAACAATTAAAGCCGCACGAGAAGAATTATCCGGCGCATGACTTAGAATTGGGTGCTATAGTCTATGCCTTAAAGTCATGGTGCCATTATCTACACGGGGAGTAGTTCAAACTCTTCTCTGACCACAAATGTTTGAAATACCTACTCACATAGAAGGAACTGAATATGAGGTAAAAGCGGTGGATGGAGTTTCTTGAAGACTATCGTTTCACCCTAACATATTATCCGGGTAAAACTAATGTTTTGGTGGATGCCCTTAGCCCCAAAATACACCGGGGTAGTGTCATGTTTTGTCAAGCCCCACCCCGAGCACTGGGCACAGAACCTGAGGAAGAGTACACAACCTTTCATTCTTATTAACATCCATCCATTCAAAGCTTCACATTGCTTTATTTATACGTTCCATAATGGACTTCATACACGGGCCTAACCCAACATATCGATAATTGAACAGGAGGACTTAACAGCCTCATCAACATCATTTAATTAATTAATTACATGCCAAAGAGGAAAAACAAAAAGAGTTTTAGACCTTAACTTCCATAAAACCTTCCCATAAAGCCTAATACCACAATGGACTGTACCAGACTCGACCCTGATGCCAAGAACCTACCAAAAACATCAATCTGTGTCGGGTAGGCTATAATCCATGTGCTCGTCAATCACTACCAGTAGTATTACAAGTTGCACAATGGAAATCAAAATAGTTCATCGCTTTGAAAAAATGATAACGTTTTGCAAAACATAACTTTATAACAAAAGATTCTAAGTTGTTATCTTTCCACAATTCACCACATTAGAGAGGGTTTTTCCAACCATCACTTATCTTTAAAAGATATTCCATCATTTTCATCTATTAAACCATTTCATATAGCGAAGGGTTGTATTAACCTCCCAACCAAGAGTTGCTACAGTACTATTACCGTGAATGTCTCGCCTGCTCAGTGGACAAGGCTAATGATCATTCTCCGGGCTATCTCCAAAATGCTCAGTGATAGAGCTAGTAGTATATACATAATAACATGGTATATATCCACGAATGATTGTGCGATATATCCATCACATGACATATGCCCACGAACGATTGAGTGACATACCCATTACATGACATATGCCCACAAACGATTGTGCAACATATTCACGTAATATCAAGGCTAATATTATACACACATTGTATCC
>JAUTBS010365076.1:0-10457 GCA_032361285.1 Aequorea victoria | reverse complement strand
TGTGAGATATTTAGGAGGCAAGGAGCGTGCACCATGTGAGGTGGCGTGCGCTGGGTGGGGCACCGAGGGGTGTTTTTTGGTATTTTCCAAGGTTTTTTTGGTTATTTCGGGGGTGTTTGGGTTTGCACTTGGAAGTACTCTTCAGATTTTCGGACACGTGCGAAAGCTCCTTTGGACGTGACTGATGCACTTTTCATCATCGAAAGGCTACGGAAACCGAACGATGTTCGGTTTAATAAAAAATAGGGTGCCTACAGGCGGGCAATAAACATGGTCCACATTTCCCTTCTCATGGTGTTCAAACACCCTGAAGATCGAGAGACAACCCTATGTTCACAGCACCACATACAGAACAAGGGGGTCCTACCAACTTTGGCCCTTTCAATCCAGCGACCCTAGGCCCACATCAGCACTCGAATATGTTTTTGAATAGAGATCAGATGATGAAGATTATGCAGGAGTAGTGTGGATTGGCCATGAGACGTGTGGGCAGGCCGATTAATAGGAAGCCATACATGGAAGCTATTGGCAGAATATATGAGTTTCCTCGCGAGTATAAGGTCCCATCATTCATCCTATTTTCTAGAGATTATGTCCATTGTGGGGAAGCAGGAGGGAACGACTTCCTGAAGCTCAGGCTCTTTGCCAATTCTCTAACAGGTACGACCTTTACATGGTACATCAACTTACCACTCAACTCAATCCAGACCTAGATGCAATTGGAGGAGCTATTTCATCACCAGTTCTATAGAATAGAACCAGAGATTACAATGGAAGATCTCTGTAGGATGTACCAACTTCTTGGGGAATCGATTGATATGTATAACTTGCGGTTCAAGAAGACAAGATTTAAATGTAAGGTTATCATGCCAGAGACGCACAGACACCTCATTTTTACCGGGCATAATGCACTGACCTGTTGGTTAGCCTTGCCCTATGACAAACATGTTCATGAGAACAAGAATAGTTTTCGAAAAGAACAAATCGATACGAGAGTCACTCAAAGTTGTGACTTCCTTCAAACACTTCTCCATTTTGATTGATTTTCAACAAACATTCTTCAAAAGTCATCTAGCCATCTTTAAAATCTTGTTTTCAATTAAAAAAAACTCAAAACATATGTTTTAAATCCTTTAGTTTATGTTTCAAAAGTTTGGGTGCACCCTCTTTACTTTTTTGGATGCCTCTCGCCTCTGTTCTGATCACTTTTCAACCAACCTTCTTCAGAAGTTATTTAAATCATATATTAAATCATGTTTTCAATCGAACCAACTTCAAATGTGTGTTTTCAATTCCTTAGTTTATGTTTCAAAAGTTGGATGACATTTTCTCTCTTTTTGGGACACCCAAAACCCCTCGAAAGACCAAACAAACCCATGGGAGACCTCGAAGGTCGGACCCACCATCATGGCCTAGTCCAGGAGGGCTAGATCAGCCCTGAGGGATTCCCAAGCTCCTAAGGTCGGACTTGCCATGTGGGAATATTCTAGGAGGTCCGAACTAGCCCTTAGGGCTTGTTCATGGCTCAGACAAACTCTTTTCGCGTCAGGTTTTTTTTGTGATTCATCCAGCCTTGTCACACCTCCATTCCACCTCAAATTTTAGAGTTTTTTAATCCATTTTCATCCACTATAAAAAATCTCCTTCACCATTCATTTTAATTCATTCAGAATCAATCGATTCAATGTTCTAAAAACTATAGAACGTTTTTGTGTACTCGAAGGACTCAACAACTTTCGAGTTGCAAAATCTATATTTTAAGAACTAGTTCATATTTGAGTTTTTGAGTGATGAGATGTTCTTGTGGGATCCATTTGAGTTCGCTTATAGTTTATAGTCCTAAGGGCACACCGGGCTGATCGAAGATCTATGGGTCAAGATAAGTTCTTATTTTCTTTGGTTTTCTGCTTTCTTTAGCTTTTTTTGCATTTGTAGTTAGTCTCCAGTTAATTTTAATCTTTTTCTTAGTTATGTAGTTAGTTTAGAATAGTGTCGGTATTCAACGCCTGGCCCTGAAGGGTCAGGTGGGTCTTGACACTCGACTCCCGAAAGGTCGAGCCTTTGCATGCCTTTATGCTTTCAAAATATGTTTTTAGAGTCATCTAAGGCCTAAATCAAACTTATTTAGTGGTTTTAAGCTATTTCCTAATATTTTCATAAATCATTTTCATGTTTTGATCTATTTCTCAAACCATGTCAATTTTTGACGCACGACCCGATAATGGCAAATTCTTATGATTTTCTGCTATAAAAACACATTTTGCACTTTGATTATGTGTTTTTATGGATTTAAAATTCTGTTTTTGAAGAATTCATGCATCGATCACACATTTTTCAAACCTTTTAAGTTTTTGTATGATTTATTTCTATGTTTTTCAAATCATTTAAAAAAAGTGTCAGTTTTCGACACGAGGTCCGAGTGCGACCCATTTTCATGATTTTATGATTTAAGAACTATTTTGTAGTGTTTATAGGCTATCGGATAATAGTCAGAATTTGTTTCTAAAATTTAGCCATTTTTCAAATTTTGGCCCATCCAGACCCATTCTAAGGCCTCCCGACCCAAAAATTATATTTTTGGCATTATATATTTAAAGTGCATATTTTTTCGTTAGATTTTCAAAAATATCAAAGATAAGTTGATTTGCATGCTAAAAGATTAAAATTTTGTTGTTTTGTAGAAATACCATTAGTAAATATTGTTGCATGTTAGAGCCCATGTTAGGATTTACTGTTTTTAAAATATAGTATCATGTGATTTAGTTCACATTTGATATTAACTATGAAAACACTTGCACACGAGCACTACACAGTTTGAACCCTTAGGTTAGAGTCATGTTTGGTATGCTTTCTACTAGGTAATTAGAAAAGGTAGGAGCCTAAGTATTGTTATCGGTTATCCCAGAAGTGATAAATTGTAATGCCCCATGTTCTTAAATCGCAAATGAAAAATATAAATAGTTGGTCATTGCGCGTTTCAGATCTTAAAACCAAATTAAAAGTTTACAATTCAGGTTATTAAGATAAATGGACTTGAAAAATAATCTTCTAAGTGAGACTTAAAGTTTAGTTTGGGCATAAAGAATTTGAAAGCTCAATTCAAGGATTTGTTTAGGCCCAAAAGGAAACATGGGCTCAAATAGATTCTTAAAGGCCCAAATTAATTATTCAAGTGGGTTTAATAGAAGAACTCAAATAGGGCCCAAGTAAATTAATAAATGTAAATTAATAGATTTTGACCCAATATTATAAGTAGGGCCCAAATAAATCAATGTTAGCCCAGGTATTCTTATTCAAGTCCAATAACTTAGTTTACACCCAATATCCAAATAAGGCCAAACATGAATATTAAAATGGGGTAAAGGATGAAACTTCCAATGGGATTAAATTAAGACCCAAGTATTATGGAATTTAAGGAAATGGGCCCAAATTACAAAGATTAACTCAAATCAAAGGTGGCCCAAAAACAATTAAACTTGGGGAAATTTCTAGAAATGTATAATAATTTAAAATAAAAATAAAAAATAATATATATATATATATATACATAAATTTTGGCCAACCCTAGGAGAGGGGTGGTGATGTGACATCTTATTTTCCATTTTTGATTTAAAAAGAAAAATAAAAAAATAAAATAAGAGAGAATGGGGTGTAATGATTACACTTTAAGATTTGGTCTTCCAATTTAGCCAAACATACCCTAGTCTTACCTAGGCACCAAATTCTAGTTGGATCCAAACCAAACTAGCTCCCATTAAGTTGTATTGGAACTAAACCAACCAATTAATGAGGGATAGAACAAAAACCTAACTTCAATGAAGACCTTTAAGATTAGAACTTTATAAACCTAACTTCATCTTTTCTTCTACTAGCATGAAAATCCTCTAAACTCTATGTTGATGAAACAAAAATGAAGAAAAAATATAATGAAAGAACCTAGGATCTTGGAAGAATGTAAAACATGAAAAGCTCTTAAATTTATAGTCTATGTTTTCATAAATCAAGAACATGTAAGAAAGTTCAAATCTTAGAGAAAATAAAATCTAAATTTTTTGGAGCAATATAAACACGTATGAAGAATGTCTAAATTTTTGTAGGAGTTAAGAACAGAATTTGATAGCCCAAAATAATTATTGAAGAGTCTGGTCCAAGGAAACAGAAATAGAGACCACTTTGGGAATTCTTAATAAAATATAGAAACATTTTCTGTGGTTGATCCACTCACTAAAATTTATGGTTATGAGTCTATTTTCATATAAAATTTATTTCACAAAAATTGAATGGACACAATTGGAGGAATTTGGATTCTCCCAAACAGGGCCAAATCTAATACTGTTTTGTGGTAAAATTGTTTAGACCCATTTACAGTCATAGTTTTAAGTGTGTATATTCATGAAAAAGTCGTTTAACACAATAATCTATAAGATAACAATAATGAAAAAGAATTACAGAGATAATAGGTAATTTATTTTGAATTTGTAAGTGGGATTTCAAAATTTGGAAATTCAAAAATCTTGTTTAAAATGATGTTTCAAGTGGGATCAAGTACCTAGATCTAAAAACTTGAGTTCTTAGCAACTCTATTGAATGTTTAGAACTCATGAGAGTAATTTTATGATAATAAAAGCCAACAGGTCCTTTAGACCAAGGAAACTAGAGATTGGACCATAAGAATCCATGAAGGAAAAAGACTTAAAACCTAAGGAGTTAGGTGGCTTGAGCTTATTAAAAGAATATGAGTCATTCTCATTCATATATATAAATGGGAATTGAGTTGATACTTATACTTGGGTGTATTACGTAACTTAGGCACCGAAGGGTTAGCAGCGTGTAGACACCCGATTTTTACTGGGACCTACCGTCTAGCCCTGCCCTATGATGAAAATATTTTCGAGAACAATGATAGTTTCTGACAAGAAAAAATCGACACAAGAGTTGCTCAAAGTTATGTTTTCTTCAAACCCCATTTCATTTCGAACGATTTTCGACAAACCTTTTTCAAGAGCCTTTTTCTCACCAACCAAATCTTTTTTTAGACCAAAGCAACTTTGAAATATATGTTTTAATCCATTCTCTCAACGTTTCAAAAGTTTGGGTAAATCATTTTTTATTTTTTGGGATGCTACCTGCCTCCACTTTTCTCACGTTCCATGAATAGCTGAGACATTGAGGAATATCCAGAAAGACATTTTTAGAATTGATCTGATTCCATCCATGTTCATTTTGTTTGAAGAAAGGAAGGATCCAAAAGAATCGATCTACTTAAAAACGGCTCTTCTGATCAGATACAAAATGTTTCAAATGTTCCTGGAAATTCTTGCTCCCGTTGGACCATTTGTATCAATAAAACCAACTTCAAAATATATATTTTAGATACATTAGTTTATGTTTTCAATGTTTGGGTGAGTCTTTGTCGCTTTCTGGGACACTCAAAATCCTAAAAAAATACCAAACCATCTTGTGGGAGCCCCTGAATGCTGGACTAGCCCTTAGGGCCTGGGCTAAGAGGTCTGGACTAGTCTTGAGAGAGTCCCAAGCCCTTAGGGCCGAAAATCCGTGCGAGAAATGTCTAGGAGGTCTGAACCATCCTTCAGGGCCTATCCTTATCCGATCGGACTCCTTTTCGACCCAAGACTCTTTCTGATTGGTCTGACCATGTCACACCCTTTGTCCCACATCAGAAATCAACAATTTTGAGCACCATTCAAGACACTATATAAGAACCCCTTCACCTTACCTTTCAATTCGTTCAAATTCGTTCGATTCAATGTTCTAAAAAATTAGAGAACCTCTTTGCGTACTCGAAGGATTCTGCGACTTACGAGTTGCAGAATCTGCATTTTAAGAACTAGTTCATATTTTGAGCACTCTAGTGTCGAGGAGATCTAGAAGGAGTCTTCCATGTTCACTTTAGAGTTCGCAATCCTAAGGGTGTCGAGCTGATTGGCGATCTACGGGTCAAGGTCAGTTCTTCTCTTATTTAGCTTCTCTTTCTTTCTTTAATTTTTCGCTTTTGTAGTTAGTTTTTAATTATTTTTAATATTATTCTTAGTTCTATTATTAGTATAGAATAGTGTCAGCTTTCGACGCCTTGCCTTTGAAGGGTCGAGTGGGTCCCGACCCCCGAAGGGTCGGGCCCTTACATGTTTTTACGCTTTTAAAAACTTGGTTTTTGAATTATCTTAAGGCCTAAATCAAATATTTTTTATTGTTTTTAAACCTTTTCTTATGGTTCATTTCCATATTTTTTTTATGTTCAAAATGTTGTCAATTTTTTATGCATGACCCGATAATGGTCAGTTTTCATGATTTTCTGTTATAAAAACATGTTGCATGCTTTGATTCAGTGTTTCAAGTGATTAAAAATTATTTTTTGAAAAATTTATGCATTGATCATGCATTTTCAAACCTTATTAGCCATCACATGATTCATTTTTATGCTTTCTAAATTATTTTTAAAAAAATGTCAGTTTCTGATACAAGACCCGAGTAGGACCCATTTTCATGATTTATGATCCAAAATCTTTTTAATAATGTTTATATGCAATAGGATAATAGCCAAAGAATTTTTATAAAACTTGGCTATTTTTTGCAAGAGCCCATCTGGTCCCATTCTGAGGCCTCCCCGGCTTAAAAATTATATTTTTGATATTATATGTCTAAACTACATATTTTTTTGTGGGATTTTAAAAAATATTGATGATAATATGATTTTCATGCTAGGCCTCCCGGCCTGTTGGGTATTAAAGGTTCTAATGCTTTTGCTGGATGATTTGTTGTAGTCCAAGGTGGATAGACCTTTAGTAGGGTTTTTTTGCTTTGGAAAGTGGTTAAAAGTGGTGGGTCCTGCGGGGGCTTGTTTGGTTTTGTCCCTTTCAGATTTTACTGGACCTAATTTTGGTCAGTTTGGTCGTCTGGGTCCACCCGTTGGTGTTTTTTTAGGTGTCCTCAACGTTGCTTCATGGTTTTATTCTGTCTGTCTGGGCTCCAGGGTGAATTCACTTTTTGGTTGCCTCAGTACGGCTAAGTCTGTTTCTTGGCATCTATTTCGTTGCGTGGATTAGATCGATGGGCCGATGGCGGAGGTTGCTTGCGGTGCATCCTGGTGTACGTGTTGGCCTAAATTTTTTCGATCTGGTTGTTTGGGGCTATCCTTTCTTTACGGTTTTTTAGGGTACGGAGAGGGGTTCCAGCCACCACTTTCTTTGAGAGATTGATGAGCCTTTTTTTCCTGTTACTTTTGTTGAAGGTGTCTTGGTGTTAGCACGCAGATGTTTTATTTGTGACTGAATCTGATGGCGAAGGGGGCTTAGAAGGCTTTAGCTTGGTGATAGTCTTGGCCCTCAATGTTCCAGGGTTTCTCTCTATGGATTATCCTATTAGTTTTCACTTTATCTTTTTGTTGGGCAGGGTTAGGGGTTCTATCCATCCTTGGTGTGTGTGTGTGTGTGCTGTTATTCTGAGGCTGTCTTCACTGGGTGGGAGGGTTCCTGGTTTGAATGGGTTCAGGTGATATTCGGCTTCCTTGGAGCTTGGGCATGGCTAAGTTCTTCAGATCTTGTCACTTGTTAGGGTGTGTTGTTAAGACCGACGATGAAGGTTGCTCGAGGTGCACTTTGTGTGTATGTATTAGCCTAGTTTTTTTCGATCTAATTTTTTAGGCTGTCTTCATAGAGGGATTCCAGCTACCTCTGTCCTTGAGCTCTTTGTGGAGTTGTATCGTCTCTGGACCCATGTCGAAGGTTGCTTGAGTCTTTCCTACTGAAGGCATTTTTTGGTGGTCTGCATGACGAGGAGGTGGTTGTGGTAGAATCTGATGGTAGCGTGGGTTTGGTAGGCTTTGGCTTAGGGGTAGTCTAAGCCCTCGATGATCCAGAGTCCTTTTCTCTGGGTCTGATCCTGCTCTTCTCACTTTCTTTCTCTTCGGGGCTCAATCCTGGGTTCCATCCACTCTTAACTGTTGGGTGTGCAGTTCTACTGAGTTGCCTTCTGTGGGGGGGGGGGGGGTCCTGGTTTCCTTGGTTCTATCCTGTATGCTATGTTTCCCTCTGAGCCTCCTTCAGGTGTCTGAGCTATAACCGAGGGCCGTCTTTTAGATTTTTTAGTGCCTAATATTTTCCTCAATCCCCCCCCGCTCATAACTTTGGTCATGTTGCTTTGATAGTCACGATTATGAGAGAGTGTGTCACTATCTTAAGGTGCCAAGTGTGACACCTCACATTTCACAACACAATTCTTAAGCACTAAACCTAGAATAAAGGTGTTAAGCCTTGACGAGTTATACTCGAACCCTAGTAATAAACAAATGAATGCATGGAATATGAAATATGATAAAACTAAAAAGGTGAAATTGAGTCCAAATAATTTGTGAACAAGGAAATTTTAAGAGGTTCAAGTTAGAAATCCTTCAAAGACGAAAAATTAAAACGGGCACAAGTAAGGCCTATGAACTCCTAAAACCTAAATATTTAAATAAAAATTTGGATAGAGAATGAGACTAAGCCCAACCATAAGAGCCCAATAGATCCATAAACCAAATAACCCAATTAAGAGTTCAAGAAAAAAAATCAATGAAAGGTCTAAATGAGACCCAAACTTATGAGAAACCCAATAGGGATATATATTAGGGCTTTGGGCTAAATATTATGAGGGCTCAATATATACAAATGTTTAAACTCAATTATATTACTTGTGGCCTAATAAATTAAATTACAAGCCTAAAGTAAGGATAGGCCCAAAACTTAAAAACTTGACCCAAAATATTAAATTTGGCCCAAATCCATTTTTATTCCCATGAATTAATTAAAATAAAATTAAAATAAATATATATAGGTATTCTAGAAGGCCTTGGCCGACTCCTCCCACGAGGGAGGAGTGATGTGACCTTTTGTTGATTAAAAAAAGAGAAAAAAAGAAGAAAGAAAAGATGGAAACATGAAAAGATGGAGGTAAGGAGCTTTCTTGGGAAAATGAATTTTTCAACTTCTTAAGTCACCAAAAAGTATTCTATGAATAGTGGAAACTGTGCATGGAAAGGAAAATTGATGAGAGAAGAATAATGTGACTATTTCTGGAATAAAAAGAAAAAGAAAAAAAAATAAAAGACATGAAAGGATGGACATGGACCTTGCTTGGAAAAATAGCTTTTCCAACCACATAAGTCTTCAATGAGTCGTGAAAATACACATGGAAGAAGAATTGACGAGGGTGGATTGACGGGACATAAGTGAAAAAAAAGAAAAAAAAGTCTTCAAAGTACCCTTAATTTTAGGGTATATGTTTCCCAATTAAGCCAAACAAGGATTTAAGACTTAAGAAAAATGGGTTATCCATACCAAACATGACATAAGAATTCTTGGATCCCATGTTTTGGTTAGAATTAAAATAAACTAGAGTAACCAATAGAAGAACCATGGTTGGACCCTAACTAAATGAAGGGTAAAATGGTCTTTTACATGGGAATTTTGGCTATAAATAGGGGGCTTCTCCCAACCTAAAAATTTATTTGTTCATCTTCCCTTTCTCTCTCTAAATTCGGTGGGTCTTGGTGGGAAGAGAGGAGAGAAAGTGTCACACTCGAATTTACGAGTTATGACCGGCCATGGATCATGAGCCTTGACCCATTGAACCAAGAAAGCCTAACATGCAAATTAGCTAAATGTATGTTAATTAATATTCTATTTTGTAAGGTTTTAAACCATTTAAAATTCATATTTTATTTTATGGGACTAAATCGCCCATCCAAAAATCATATCCAGAACCAAGGACAAAACAACCAATCATACTGACAATAATGTCATCCAACAATCCATATCCATAATGAAATAATTAACTGTTTAAGTTATTCAGATGCAGAAGCTAATAATCTGAGATGTATATGCATGAATCCTAGAGGTCGTATGCCGGATCCCATACTGCTCACGAACACAACATCAACATCAACATCCTCACTGCAAATCTGAAATGTTTAAATACTACATCGACAAAGCTAGTGAATGAAGTACGCATAATAAGATACAGTTCTAAAACAAGGGATAAAAATATGTTGATAAAGGAAACATAATCATGGTAATAATACGTATTATAGATAAACGGAATGATCACACCATCCAAATATTTGCAGTTCCAAAATAATTATGTTTTTCTTTCTTTCTTTGTGATCTCGTTAACACGACGAGTCACCCATAAAATCTCAGACAGGACAGCAGAAAGTCTATAAATAAAACTCTCGCATATCAAGATATGCCAATTACATAAAAATGTCTAATAGTAATAATAGTGGTGTACGATTGATCATAGAAGTGAAATAGGTAAAATCAAACCACAGGAACAACATCCTAAAAAACAACAGTAAACAATGCCTTTTCTTTTAACATGGGACTGCCTCGGCCCATTGGATCCAACATCGAACAGGAGTCACCCGTGATGACGCACGGTCTTTTCTCACAGACGATTCC
>JAUTBS010365075.1:0-17642 GCA_032361285.1 Aequorea victoria | reverse complement strand
GAGGCATGAGTCGACACCCCTCTTCCACGGGTCGACTCAAAACACGAAAAAGCCTGGTGCTCTATTTTTGACCCCGATGCTGGTTCAAGGACCTGTTTGGGTGGAAAAATGGGGTTTCTCCACTTCGTCCAAGGTTCAAAAACACACAAAATCTACCCTCCTCCATATCCAAGACTCCTAACTCCCCAAACCACCTCACCTAAACCATTAAACCATGATTTTTGGTCGAAACTCTGACATTTTTCCCTTTCCTAACAGAAAAACCCATACAGAAGCAAAAAGGGTCTACACATGATATAGTTTCTAGAGACCAAAAATGGATACGGGAGAAGGTTTTAGGTCTCGACTAAAAGAGGTGTTTCATGGTTTACAACTCTTTAGGAGCTTAAAGAAACAATTCTTACCTCGAGAACTTCAAAGGGAACTTGACAATGGCGGTGGAAGTCCTCTCTTTCCTTTCTTTTTCTTCTGTTTTGCTTCTTTTCCATCTTCTTCTTCTCTCTCACTTTGGAACTTTCTCCCAATTCTCTGAATGATCTCCCTCTCTCTCTCTCTCTCTATCAACAGACAAAATGTCTTTTCTCCCACCTACCAGTCCCCAAATCTCCTGACTTGTGTCAGGAGGTCAAATCTCACATCCCACAATTACACACAACTCCCCTCCTCACAAGGTATTTACACACTTTACCTTCTTACTTCTCTTGAATTACCAAAATGGCTCTAATTAATTATTTTAAAAAGGAGAATTTATTTACGGGATGTTACACCGGGGTTTTTTGACCCGGCGAAGTACGACCCTCCGGCTCGTTCGTGGGATTTCTTACCTCATTCTCGTTTCTACTATGCCGACTCCAGCATGGAGCTGGACCTTCTTCTTCGGTTGTCGAGCTTCCATCTCTCGGTGTCGAACCACCAGGTATGCCTTATTCATTTTCCTATTTAAATTCTGTTTAATAAAACCAAAAGAAAATCTAAAAAAACTTAAAAAAGAACTTGGAGTTAGATGTATGCACAGGATAGGCCTGAAGCATTTGGATAAATATTTTTTCGAAATATGGCACCAAACAACTTGAACTCTTAAAATTAAAACAGACTTGAACTTAGAAATATTGTATGCTTAGGATGAACCCCATATTTCTTTCTTTCCATGTTTTTGTATATGTGTATGCTTTTGGTTTTTTCCCGTTGGGTTGCGTGTTAACGTATCCCGCGATGGATAATATTTGTTTTTGTTCTTAGATTAACGTTTTTACATTTTTCGAGGGGAACTTTTTGTTTAGGTCTTTTATTCAAAACTCAGGTTGTGCATCAACACTTCCCGATAGGGAATTATTTTTGTGCCTACATTAACATTTTTACGTTTTTTGAGGGAAACTTTTGTTTTATTTTTGGTATTTTGGAGTATTTTAATTTATTCCATCTTGGGTTAAGTATTGACATTTCCTGAGAAGGGCGGGGCTTCCCTCCGGTTTGCCCGAATTAGGTTACACATTGGGCCCTAAGCTCGACGACTTACATGACTTTTTTGAATGTGCCCCAATTTGGATGGAATAGCTGGTCCTGACCAACTTTAGGTTGAGTCGTACGTATTTTCGAGGGAATCAACTGACTTGTTTTGTCCATAGACAAATGTCTGCACATCTTCCTAGGGGATTTTTTGGGGTATTTTTAATTAACTCCATCCTAGGTTACGTATTGACATTTCCCGAGAAGGGCGGGGCTTCCCTTCGGTCTGCTCGAATTTGGTTACTCATTGGGCCCTGCGCTCGATGACTTACATGACTTATCCGAATGTGCCCCAATTTGACAGGAATAGCTGGTCCCGACCAACTTTAGATTGAGTCGTACATATTCCCAAGGGAATCAACTAACTTGTTTTTTTCCCCAGACAAATGTTTGTACATCTTTCTAGGGATATTTTTGGGGTATTTTTAATTAATTCCATCATGGGTTACGTATTGACATTTCCCGAGAAGGACGGGGCTCTCCTTCGGTCTACTCGAATTAGGTTACACATTTGGCCTCGCATTCGATGACTTACATGACTTATCTGAATGTGCCCTAATTTTGCTAGAATAGCTGGTCCCGACCAATTTAGGTTGAGTCATATGTATTTCTGAGGGAATCAAAGGACTTATTTTTGTCCGTAGATAAATATTTACACATCTTCCTAGGTGTTTTTTTTGGGTATTTTTAATTAACTCCATCATGGGTTACGTATTGACGTTTCTCGAGAAGGGCGGGACTTCCCTTCGGTCTGCCCGAATTAGGTTACACATTGGGCCCTACGCTCGACGACTTACATGACTTATTCGAACGTGCCCCAATTTGGCTGGAATGTACCCCAATTTGGCTGGAATGTGCCCCAATTTGGCTGGAATAGCTGGTCCCGACCAACACTAGGTTGAGTCGTACGTATTCCTGAGGGAATCAACTAACTTATTTTTGTCCCTAGACAAATGTTTGCACATCTTCCTAGGGTTTTTTTTGAGGTATTTTTAATTAACTCTAACCTGGGTTATGTATTGTCGTTTCCCGAGAAAGTCGGAGCTTTCCTTTGCTCTACCTGAATTAGGTTACAAATTTGGCCCTGCGCTCGATGACTTACATGACTTATCCGAATGTGCCCCACTTTGACTAGAATAGCTGGTCCCAACCAACTTTAGGTTGAGTCGTACGTATTCCCAAAGAAATCAACTAGCTTATTTTTGTCCCTAGACAAAGGTTTGCATCGTAGAGAGATACGTAGGGTTCGAGTGCACTAAGCCCCGCTACTTCGACTGGGTTGCTCGTGCATTCTTACTCTATCTGATCTGTGCGTGCCTGATTTTGAACAGGAACAACACTATTCCTTTGTACTTTCTGGGAGCATTGCACGATTTTGACCAGATAGCGTCCTTCGACTAGGGAGGAAGAGCGCTGTTGACGCTGTATACCGGTCTGCGATTTGCCTACCGAACCAAGGGCAGCTCGGTTATTGGGTACTGGCAGATCCTTGAGGTATGATTCTTTACACTCTTTGTCCATTCAGTTCATTTGTACTTGATCACTTATTTAACTTAGCCTAACTTTTTCTGTTTATTTTTGTTATCTTTTCTGTGTTTTTCTTTTGTTCATTTTTTTTATTTACAGCTATGGGCCTACGAGTTCTTGGGTTTAGAACATTCAGAGAACACCCACTAGGATCTCCAGATCATCCCGAGAGGAGCTCGGTGGGACTGGAGCACGCGTGGGAGGAAAGAGGACGTGAAGGATTTGAACACCTACCATCTTACCTTGGATCGCCTGTCCCCGACATATGTATATTCTATTTTACTTTTATGCCCACTTGATTTTATTTCTTGTAAATCCTTTTGTATGTAACCTGTGCCGAGTTTACTTTGTAGGTGAATTGCGGGTGTGGGAAGGCATAAAGGTCAGGGCGGGTGAGGAACTGATTAGGAGTTTCCATGCTCATCAGAGAATGATCCTTCTGGAGGGGCCAGTCCACTGGGAGTGCTTCTTGGGTGAGCGAGTAGTCCGCTAAACACTGGGACTGGACCACTTTCGGGTCCCTCAGTCGCCTCCACCTAGCATGAGGTTGACGTACACCTTGTCAGCCGAGGACGTCGATGAGGTAGTGTACGGCTTTGCGGTTGGGGATTTCCTAGCAAAGGGGGAGTACACTGCCTTTGCACGTGACCATCTGATGCGTCCGATGGGCGTCTAGCTTGCGGGGACGCAGGCTGTACATCCTTCAACGTCTCAGGCTCCTCCGGTGATGGGTGATCGTCCTCCTCCTACTACTTATCGAGGTGGTGCGACTACTCGAACTGCCTGGGGTGCTACTGGTGGTGCCTTGACCTCTCGAGTTGTTCCTGCTGAGGCCTCATCTTCTTTGCCTCTAGTACCTCGGGAGATGCTTACTTTCCCTAAGAGGATTCCATTTGTCATTCCTGTCCACACTCCCGAGGTACAAGAGCCGCGTCTCGGTGGGAATGAGCAGGTACTTTCTTTATTTCAGTTGGTGTCTCCCCTTTCTTTTAACCATATATGTCAGTCCGTGTAACATGTTTTCTTCTTTGATTCTTTATTTTGACTTTAGGTCCTCCAGGTTCCCTGAGCTTACACGGAGAGCTTCTTCAACTTTTGCTCGGGTTTGATGATCCTGGTGAGGCAGCAGACCCAAATGTTGATGGACTCTCACATACATCCCATCCCCCGACACAGTCAGCTTCCTCCCCGTCCGGTGAGTATTCTTATTTTCGTTTATTAGCATGTAGGCCCTTTTCTCTTTTTTATGTATGCATATTTTTTTGTACTTATTCATTTTCTCTTTCTTCCTTTTTTTGTATATGCAGCCTCCTTCCGTCAACCGTACCTCTATCCACGAGACATCCTTATCCTCTCATGCCACTCCTCCAGCTGTTGTCGGTCTATCTGCAACTTCTTAGGGGTCTGCCCTACGGACCAGAGTCGGACCAGAGGGCCAGGCCGATAGTGATGAGAACTTTGATTCAGGGAATGCCACCACTTCTGCATCCTCCATCCCGGAGACTCCACATCGTGCCCGTCGCCGACGAGATTACGATGTCTTTTCTTTCTTTTAATACTCTCGAGATACACTTTTCCTTTTTTGCATATACATTTTATTTTTTTTGGATAGGCCTTCATGCCTAGTTGGATTATTTATTTAGCACTCCTTTTAGTTCTTCTCTTTTGTATGGACCGCATTTTATTTATACGGATGGTTATATATATGTGCTATGTATGTACAGGGACTTATTGATAGGTACGTATGTACAGGAAAGCTATTTATAGGGTTCTATGTACAGGAGATTATGTACAGGAATCTGTTTACATGGTCTATCTGCTTTCCTCTTTTCTTCTTTCTCTTTTTTTTATACAAGATTATTTATTTACAAGGGGCTCGGATAATTTTAAAAAAAAAATTACCAAGTGGGGTGATAGCTTAGTGGCAAAAAGCTTCCCTCCCCCACTTACAACCCCAGGGTCGAACCCTGGGGTCCCCAATCCCCATTAATTACCAAAAAAAAAAAAAAAATAATTACCAAAAGATTATTTAAAAAGGGTTATATACAAGGATTACATATGTATGGGGAGGGTATGAAATTTTTTGTTTCTTTTCCTTTTTCTCTTTTTCTTTTGTTTTGCTTACTCTTTTTCGGGATTTCGTTGTACATTCTCTTATGTACGAATAGTTATTCATGAATGTTAGGAGATAGCAGGGCATAGACCTAAGCGGTCACGCTAACACCTATAGATATCAAGCGCCAGTGGTAATAGGTATAAACATAAAGCAGGGGAGAACAAAACTGCTTTCTTTGCACAAACACAGCACATCGCCACGTGGAGATGATATGGGCACGCCATGTGATGTGGCGCGCACTATACTGAGGTGGCAGGCACTAGGTTGATGTGGTGCTCGCGCCATGTGGTGAGTTTGAGACCAGGTTCTGATTCCGCGGGTTTTCTATAAAAGGGGGCCTACCTTCTTTCAAACAACCATCCCTGATTCTACAATATGGCCTCTTCTATCCAAAATTCTCTGTCTTACTGGACCGACAAATTTACACAGATCGAGCAAACCAACTTTGTAAGTTTTGGCTTGAACGCTCTTTTCCATCTGAGGTCTGTGAGGATGGATTGGAATTTCTTGAGGGCATCCATTTAGTTTTGGGATCCGGTGGCTCATACTTTCAAACTTGGAGATGAGGAGCTTTGTCCAACCATCAAAGAGTTTGAAGCCATTCTGCATCTTTTTCCCAGGCTTGAGGTTTTGATTTAGTCATCATCGGTGAGTCCAAAGAAACTCCTGCGGGATTTATGTGGTTTAAGCGGTAGTGAGGCTTCTCTCGTTCTGCATGGTGGGGTTCTTGACACATCCCGCCTGGTGAGCCATTTCTGTCCTGCCGGCTCTTTTTTTTTATTTTACTCTGCAATCTTGCCATCGTTATGCCATGTGTATCTATTTTTTGGCCCAATTCCTTCTTTCCCCGAGAGATGATGAGATCAACACTACCTTAATACAGGTAGCCTCCCAGATGAAAGAGGAAAAGAATTTTGTACAACTTGTCTTGGCAGAGACACTGATCGGTTTGGACATAGTGCAATCTGGTGCCTCTTTTGCTTTTGCGGGAAGTCCCCTACTTCTCAAGGTATCTCTCAAAGTTCTCCTTTTTACACATTTCTCTCGATTTTTTTGCTCAGGCTCTCATTTTTCTCATATTTTTGAATTTTTCCACTCAACTCTCCTTTTATATATCTCTTAATTTTTCTGCTCAACTCTCATTTTTTGTATTTTTCTCTCAGATCTGGTTGATAAAGAAGGTAAATATTTTGGAGTATCCGCTGGCGGGAGTCTATACCTTGAGAGTCTTCCTTCAAAGAGGGGTCTGCTGGCCTTGCGTTACCCTAATTGAGTGACATGATTTCTTCGAGGCTCAGACGGGCAAGAACATCTACTGGCGTTGTCCCTGGTGGACTATTCATGTGGCGACGGTTTCGACTATGGAGCATTCTGGAATTTTTCTTCTGGGCTTGAGCTCGACCACTTTCTATTTTCCTTCTCGCTTTCTGCATCAGCTGGGAGCTTAGCCGAGTCCTTCGGCAGTGACTCATATGTCTACTTCCTTTCATCATGCTCCGTTTCTTGAGCGTTATCGACAATTCTGGTCATCTCAAAATATGATTGACTCGAAAGATCCCTGAGAGATGCCTTTCTGATGTAATCCTTCACACAGCTGAGAGGGGATAAGGATAGGAAGATAAGAATGAAGCGAAGAAGGGAGGACTCAATCTAGTTGTTCTTGCTGCACTTCCATTATTATGTTATCTTCTTTCTCTTTTGTTTTTGTTTTTAGAAACAGATTTAGGATTTGCACTTTTTCCCTTTTCATGTATAAACTTTGTTCATTAAAGCTACGCAATGAAAAAATTTCCCTTTTCTGATCTTTGATTCTTCTCACTTTATTAGCTTGATGTTCGTTTTTTCCATATAAGGAAGATTAATTGAAGGATTTAAAGGATCTTTACATTGAAATCATAATCAGATAGAGAGTTTTGAAAGGTGAAGTTCGGGTAAGTGTTTTCCCTTTTTCTTTTTCTTTGTTTTTTTTTATTTTTGGGAGAGGGGTTTATTTATGTACAGGTTTGGGCCGAACTTCAAACTGAAGTTGCCTACGTATCCCAAAGAAAAGGAATCAGGCCACAACGTAGTTCTGGTCTAGTTTCTCTATGGGTTTTAACACTCTCCTTTTTTCGATACCCCTATTTTGCCAAAGCCGCCCTTTCGGGTTTTCAACCTTGCGGGTTGCTCTTACTTTTGCCTGGGTTTTTTAATTTCATCAGTTTTTAACCCAGCGAGCCTCTCTTATTTTCATCATTATTTTTTTTAAGGGTAATACTTTTTGAGTTGGTCCAAATTAATTGGGGTATTGAAAGTGTTTCCGTTCAGATCCATAATAATAACGGCGCCTCCCGTCATAATAGATTTGATTATATATGGCCCGGCCCAATTTGGTTTAAATTTCTCTCTTGGGTCAAAGATAGGGACTCGGATTTCCTTGAGTAGGAGGTCCCCTTCCTTGAGATCCCTGATCTTGACCTTTTTGTTAAATGCCTAGCCTACCCTTTTCTGATAGCCTTGAACGTAAAAGAGTGCTCCCAGCCTCCTTTCGTGAAATAAAAGCAAGTCCTCGGAATGATCCCTCTGCTATTTTTCTTCTGATATACTGCATTCTGCTATAACTCTGAGAGAAGGAACTTATAGTTCTACGAGTAGGACAACTTCCATTCTGTATACTAGAGAGTAGGGGTGACTCCTGTTGAGGCTCGAATTGACGTTCTGTAGCCCCAAAGGGAAAATGACAACTTTTTGGCAAATCCTTACTGGCTTCTATTGTCCTTTGTAGGATTCTCTTAATATTTTTGTTAGCCGCCTCGACTGCTCCATTTGTCTGCGGCCTGTACGGTGATGACTTGTGCGATGTGATCCTATATTCTTCCATCAAATCTAGTACTTTCCCTTGGAAGTGGGATCCATTGTCGGATATGATTTCATGAGGAACACCATATCGGCATGTGATATTCTGCTTGATAAACTTGTACACGTGATAAGCTTTTAGGACTGAAAAGGAAGCAGCCTCGACCTATTCGGTGAAATAGTCGATGGCCACTAATATGAATTCATGCCCATTCAAAGCTTTTGGCGTGACTTTGCCAATGATGTCTATTCCCCAGACTAAAAATGGCTAAGGGAAAATCATGCTGTATAGTTCTGATGGTGGCAGATGTACTAGATTTGCATGGATTTGGTACTTGCGGCACCTTTTGACGAACCTGACACAGTTCATTTCCATTGTCATCCAAAAATAGCCTTGCCGCAACATCTTTTTGGCCAACATCTTCCCATTTATGTGTGGCCCACAGACTCTTTTGTGCAATTCTCTTATGATCTATTAACCGTCTTCGTCAGTTACACAAAGCTTGTACACCCTAAGATAAGCCTTTTTGTACAATTTTCCGCCACAGATGACGAATTAAGCTACTAATCTTCTGATGGCTCTCTTATCATTCTCACTGGCGTTCTCTGGGTACCTTCACTCCTCAATAAAATTGTGGATGTCGTGGAACCATGGTAAACCATCTCTTTCTTCTAATTCCAAGGCTACAACTTTGTATGCTCTCATGTTCCTCTGTTCAACCACCAAAGGTCTCATCTTGGCCTTTGTCGGTATGTCAATCATCGAGGCAAGAGTTGCAAGGGCATCATCAAACTTGTTCTGAAGCCGGGGTATGTGAATGAAAATAACCTCCTCAAAATTGGGGATAAGTCGATCGAGCTCCTTATAATTTGGCATTAGCTTCTCCTCTTTGACCTTTCATTTCCCACTGGCTTGGGAAATAACCAAGGCTGAGTCACCGATCACTTCTATTTTTCTTGCACCCAATTCCAAGGCAACTTCCATCCCGACGATACATGCTTCATATTCGGCCTGATTGTTGGTAACCTTAAAGTTTAGCTGGTAGGCCAACAAAACATGCGAGTCATCTGGGGCGACCAATTGTATCTCGATTCCATTAACCATATTGGTTTGAGGCACCGTCAAAGTATAACATTCATAACTCATTCTCGATTGTCAGCACGTCTTCATCGGGAAACTGAAATTCTTATTCTTCTTGTCCCTCAACTGGCTGATCTGCTAAGAATTCTGCTATGGCTCATCCTTTTTTCAATTTCCTGGTCATCTAGTGCAGTTCGAACTTGGCCAATAATAACAACCGTCGGGCCAATCTTCTTGTCAGCGCAGGTTTTTCGAACATGTACTTAAGCGTGTTCATTCTAGAAATCAACACTATAGGGTATGCCAGCATGTAGTGTCGTAGCTTTTTGGATGACCACACTAAAGCCCAATAAGTTTTCTCCAGCGGCGTGTATCGGGCTTCACAATCTGTCATTTTCTTGCTCAAGTAGTACACAACCCTTTCTTCACCGTTATCCCCATCTTGTGCTAGCATGCAGCCCATTGCAGTCTCATTCACTGATAGGTATAGGATCAAAGGTTACCTGGCTCCGGAGGGGAAAGCATAGGAGATTTTTGTAGGTACTCTTGGATTGACTCAAAGGCATTCTAGCAATGCTGATCCCACTAGAATTTGGTATTCTTTCTGAGCAGACGAAAAAGAGGTTCACAGGTTGTAGTCAGTTTTGAGACGAATGACTAATGAACTGAATTTTTCCATGGAATCCTCTAACTTCTTTCTCCGTCCTCGGGAGAGACATTTCCAAAATTGCCTTGATCTTGGAGGGATCCACCTCTATTCCTCTTTGGGTGATGATGAATCCCAGCATCTTGCCTGCTGTAACTCCAAAAGCACACTTCTGCGGGTTCAACCTCATTCGGACTTCCGGATTCTCTCAAAGAATTTTTCTAAAGTCGGGGTATGTCCTTCATAGTCTTTGGATTTAACAATCATATCGTCGATATATACTTCAACTTCTTTGTGTATCATGTCGTGGAGTAATGCCGTTGCAACACGTTGACACGTGGCCCCTGTATTTTTTAAACCGAATGGCATAACCCTATAATAATACATCCCACACGATGTGGTGAACGTAGTCTTTTCTCTGTCTTTGAATGCCATAAGAATCTGATTATATCCTGAGAACTTGTCCATGAACGACAGCATTGCATGTCCGGCATTATTATCCATGAGGATGTCTATATGTGGCAGAGGGAAGTCGTCTTTAAGACTTGCCTTGTTAAGATCTCAGAAGTCAATGCAAACTCGTACCCGACCGTCTTTCTTTGGCACGTGGACAATATTAGCAATCCACTGGGGTACTCTGTCACCTGAAGAAAACTGGCATTCATTTGTTTGGTAACATTCTCCTTGATTTTGAGGGCCCAATCAGGTCTTAGACATCTCAACTTTTGTTTTATAAGTTTGGCATCAGGGTAGAGGGGTATTTTGTGTTAGATGATATCTGCGTCAATTCCAAGCATGTCTACGTACGACCATGCAAAGACGTTTTGAAATTCCTTTAATAATTCGATTAATGGCTGACGTTCGTCATTTGATAATGCAGAACCGATTTGGACCATTTGTGGATCCTTCTCAGTACCGAGATTTATTGAAAAAATTTCTTCAATCAAAGGCTTAGAGTGCATTTCTTCTTCTTTTTTAATTAGAAGTTTTAGCTCAGGGGGAACAATCCCATCAAAATCATGGGAGTCAGAAATCAAACATTCATAAGGAAGTACAGCAGGGTAACCAGAAGAGTTCTCCATGTTATTATTATAATCATCGAAGGTTATAAATTTTGACATGTATTTGGTTGTAACAGAAAACCAAGACACCCCAACAGGTGGATACCCGACAGACTCACCACTGGACTCTGACTCTGTAGATGTTGACGAGCGCGACTCGGACTCTGACCCACTATCTACATCATTCAGAACATTATATTCGTAGGTCCAATTTCTTGTTACAATGTTACCCTCGCTTATTATTAATCTGGAACAGTCGACTGGATCGTCGCTGCCCGACATGGCGATCTCTTCCACAGCTTCTTCCGTATGTATATGAGCTGCTCCCTCAAAGAGTGACCCTAGCGTGAATTCCTCCAGGTCTTCTGCCCAGCTTTTCCTACGTGCCTTTTCTACTACGCCTTCATCTTTTACCTCATCCTTCTCGGGCTCACTATCGGTCACCTAGTTTTTAAAGAATATCTCCAGCCCAGCTTTCTTCTATCCAGACCCTTCATCGGTATATGGTTCCTCAAATTCACAAAACGAGAAAGTCTCGCATTCCTTCACATACTGCCCATTTAGAGGCCCATAGGCTGGCAGCAGAGCCAGGTATTCTATATTGGTTCTTTTAGCCCATGCCTTCCTCTGCGCTTCACTCTTTCCTTTAGCAAGGTCCTGTGTCGTGGGCTTGTATCCCAGACCAAAGGTGTATTGGGTTCCCTGAGCACAGACTGGTTCAGTACTATCTTGTTGACTTTTTCCAAGCCCTAGACCTGAGAAGTACGACATTTTGCCCATCATCATTACCGCCTGAGGTTTCATGTACAGTTTCTCTCCGTTCATCAAATTCTAGATAGCTGCTATTTTGTCAAATTCAAAATGGCTCAGGGTGAGATTTTTCTCCCCGTGTTGTATTTCAAGCAAAGGGGTACCGTCAGCAGTAGTAGCCTGGATGCTTGATTCACCAAATATAGTCAGAAAAGCTCCATTCCTTATCATGTTGACCTTTTGATGGAGGATCGATGGAACTGCTTGTACATTAGGGTCATGTAACCAAGGTCGGCCTAACAAAAAATTGAAGGAGGCCGGCACATCCAGAATGTGAAACTCGATCTCACTGTTGGTGGGTCCTATGGAAATAGAAAACTTGATTAGCCCCAACACATTTCTATAGGTGTTATCATATGCTCGTACTCCTTGAGTCGTTGGAGTAAAATCCTGCTCTCTTAACCCGAGGCAGTGCACTGTTTTGAGTGGGAAGACATTCAATCCTGACCCGTTATCAATTAAAACCATAGGTACCTATTTCCCTAGGCCCTTTGCTGTTATGTGTAGGAGTTTGTTGTGCAAATGTCCTTCTGCGGGCAGATCTTTATCAGAGAAAGCAATGACGTTCTTCAGCTTGGTAGGAGCAGCCATTCCTATAAACTGTTCAGGAGTGGTATCAATGAAGATATCGGCTTTACTTAAAGCTCTTAGCACGGCTTGCCTATGTTTATGAGATGCCATCAGTAGCCCCCAAATACTTAAGTTAGCTTAGATCTTTTTGAGCAGCTTCAGTACAACATCATCTTCCTCTCTGGCTTCTTCTACGGACTGACTAGCTTCGCTTTTCTCTAAGTTAGCAGGTTTAAAGTGTCTTTCACTCCTGGTTAAGTGCTCAATCTCTTCCTTGGGTCCCCATAGACTGTCTCAATGATCAGTAACAGGGTTTACTTTGGACAAGTCTAGTCCTTCTAGTCCCCATAAACTATCTCCTACTTCTTTCTCTGTCTCCGTATCAATTGCTAGGTGGTCTGTGTTGGCCTCTAATTTTTTCTCTGGGGGCGGGCTTTGTTCCTTTTTTGCTTCTTGGTGGTTTATCTCTTATACTGCCCATAACTCTTCATCTTTCCAGCTATCATCGGGCCCTGAGTAGTCCCAAATATCATCATCAAGAACGAAAAGGTTTAGAATGCCTTCTCCTTCTTCAAATGGGATGGTCTTTTGTTTGCCTTTACTCCTAATTCTATTCTCGACAATGCTGATGTCTGTGGCCCGATTCTGGTCACATTATCGATTTCCTTTCTGGCTCTTTCTTCCTCTTCTGTATTTCTTAGCATATCTGAACTTTGGCTTTTCTCAGCCCTGGTTTGAGTCTGGCAGTCAGACCCATTCCTGGGTTCTGATCCCAAGTCCTTTCCAATTCCCGCTGCTGTTATCGCCTTTGTGCTTGTTCTTATTTTTGTTTCTATCCTTGATTCTGGTTTTATTTCTTCTATTTCTGCTTCCACTATTTTTGCTCTTGCTCCTTCCACTACTTCTGTGTTTATCCTTGCTTCTGTCTCAGATCCTATTCTTGATCATGTATTCCCTGAGTTCCCCTCTGATTCCTCTTCCAGTTTTCTTATGTCTGTTTCCTCTATATCATTATCTGGTAGGGTGCCAGAAGTAGAGAGGTCATCATCATCGGGGTTATTCCACTCCTTGCTTCCATTAAACTCGTCGTCTGTGCATACCTCCTCTGATTCTTCTGACGATATCCATCCATCAATACCAACGTCTATGTTGGGGTCATAGAAGGCAAACTCCAAATGTACCTCATCGTTTGCTCCTATGTTATCACATTACTCAATCATTTTCTCTGCATCCTCCAGCTCTTCCAAGTCATTCTCTTCGATATATAGAATTCCTTCTGCATCTAAGGAGCACAAAAAGTTCCCTTCTGGGAGAGGTGGACTTGGTCTGATGGCCCCTTCTGGGAAGATATAGATGCTGGGATCATAGCGGGGTGAAAATATGTGGATATGGTTTATATTCTGAGAGGGTGGGTTTATGTAATTTGGCAGTGAATTGGTGGTAATATTAGGCTTAGCTGCTGTTGGGGGTGAGATCATCTTGTTATCAATCAAATCTTGGATCTTGTGCCAAAGCATCATAGAGTACTGGATGGAATGTCAGGGCATTTGATGGTATTCACAGTATGTTCCACGGTTGAAATTAGCAGGATGTGGATTTGGAATAGGTGTTGGTGCGAGGGGGATTAGGTGCCCTTTCTCCAATATCCTCGGGTATAGTATGGACAGCAGAACACTCAGTTCGTTGAATACTCTCCAGACTAGTGGGAATGCAGATGGTGGCCTGAACGACCTTGGCTGGGGTGGAAATGATTGTAAGTTAAATGGATGAGGGTTATATGAGTGGGGGTTATATGGCCCAGGGTTAAGAAGGTTTACTTCTGCTACCCTCGGCACATTATTGTTAGGCGGGTTTGGGATAACCTGGTTGGTCAGGTAGCTATTCTGACAATGGTAGTTCGGCCCCTAAAATGGCTGACCCTGATAAGGCTTCTGGGTTCTTTGCTGACTTGTGCCTGCCTCGGTCTTGACTTCCGTTCTGACCTCTGTTCTCCCAATTTCTCCCGACCAGAGGGCATCCTCAATCTAGATTATCGTATCAAACAGTTGCTCAAAAGTCATGAGCGGCTGAGTAATGAGGTACTTTCTAAACTGGGGTTGCAAGTTCTTTACCACCGTCTGGACCTGTTCTTTTTTAATAGGCCGGTTGGTCATCTTTGTTGCTTTACCCCTCCAGCGGGTCAGGAAGTTAACAAAAATTTCCCGGAGATTCTATTTGGTGGTCTCCAGCTCTCTCATTGTTACGTCCATCTGGACATTATTGTTGTATTACCCGACGAACGCAGTAGCAAAGTCTTCCAAAGTTCTGGTTCTGGTGGATTATAAGGTTAGAAATCATCGTTGAGCGGCCCCTGAGAGGGACTTGTGGAAATGTTGTGCTTTTAACTGGTCGTCTATGCTCATGGGGGATAAGGTACCGACATACATCCGTAGGTGAATTCTAGGATCCCCGGTACCGTTAAATTTTTCCACATCGGGCATCTTGAATTTTTCGGCCAGCTTGGCATCGTGGAAGAGACAGAGTCCTTCAACGTCGAGCATGTATTCATCGACCCCTCTAGCCTTTCTCAATAGCTTTTCTAACCTGTCGATTTTGTTAGAGACCAGGTCCTCTCGGGCTAAGGCCGGATCTATTACCGCAGCAGCAGCGGGTAGAACAACATCGTGAATGACAACAACGGGTCTATCCCTCGTAGGATCTGTGCCGTACTGATTTTTCTCCTGATAGGGTCATCGACTACCTCATCCCATGGATTTCTCAAAACCTGATTGAGCTGAAGGGCTCGGATCTCTGCCTGACATTGATCCTAGGCCTGGGTCTGATTCTGGAGCGTGAGGGTCATACCCTCCAAAGCCCGCTGCATCTCCGGTAGAGTTCGGATCAACCCAGCATTGGTCTCGACATCTCCTGCCATTGTTGTCTTTTCTGGATTGGAATTCGATCTTTCGAGTCGTCCACTTGGCAACCAAATCCAGAAAGGAGTGATATCAAAGCTTGAAGAAGCAATTATAAACCTTGATAGATAGGGGAGAGACAGGGATGAATCAAATCGCAACGTAAAACTTTTTAAAGCTCAAGACGATTTTACGACAGGAACGAAAGTAGAATAACAAAGTTACGATGAAAAAGAACAAGGTAGGTGACCAAGACTCAGCGAATGAGCACGTAGGAACCTCAAAAAAGAACAAAATATTACGGGTAATGATACTCGGCTTAAACGAAAAAGATACGTGGAGCCTCAGCTCGACAATAAAGGAACTCAGGATTTCTTTAGAAAATTCTGAGCGAGAGAAACAAAGGGTGCGGGTGATAAAATATAGCTTAAACGAAAAAATGACGTCGAGATTTTGGATCTCTAAGCCTAAAAGGGGTTGCGAGAAAAAACATGGCTTAGAAGAGTGTCGGAACTACCTCAACCCCTTAGGATTCTCGAAGATCCCAGAGAAAGAAATGAAAAAGGTGCGGGAGAAGCCTATCTTATCCGATGAGATGCTAGATCTCAAATGGAAAATGGGTGCGAGCAAAGCTCAGCTTATCCGTCGAGAACTAGGATCTCAAGCGGCAAAGGGGTGCGAGCACAACTCGGCTTATCCGTTGAGACATTCATCTCTATGGAAAAAAAATAAAATAAAGGTGCGAGAGGAGCCCGACTTATCCGTCGAGACTCTAATTTTCTACGGTAATAAACAAAATAAAGGCGCGAGAGGAGCCCGACTTATCCATCGAGACTCTGAATCTCTACGGCAAGAAACAAAATAAAAGTACGAGAAGAGCCTGGCTTATCCGTCGAGACTCTGAATCTTTACGGCCAGGAAAAAAAGGAGTGCGAGAGGAGCCCGGCTTATCCGTTGAGACTTATCTCTCTACGGGAAGAAACAAAAGAAAGGATGCGAGCAAGGCTCAGCTTATCCGTCAAGATTCTGAATCTCTATAGTAAGAAAAAAAAGGGGGTGAGGGAGAATCCCGGCTTATCCGATGAGACTTTCATCTCAAATGGAAAAAGAGGTGCGAGTGCAGCTCGATTTATCCGTCAAGATCTAGGATCTCGAGCGGCAAAGGGGTGCGAGCACATCTCAACTTATCCATCGAGACTTTCTTCTCTACGGCAAAAACAAAATAAAGGTGTGAGAGGAGCCCGGCTTATCCGTCGAGACTCTGAATCTCTACGGGAAGAAACAAAAGAAATGGTGCGAGAGGAGCCCGGATTATCCGTCGAGACTCTAAATCTCTATGGTAAGAAAAAAAAAAGGAGGGAAAGAGAAGCCCGACCTATCCGTAGAGAAGCTGAGCTCAGATAGCAAGGGAGGTCGGTGCAGGAGAAGCCCGTCTTATTCGTAGAGAAGCTAGAGCTCGAGCGGAAAAAGGTTGCGAGCGCAGCTCAGCTTATCCGTCGAGACTTATCGCTCTACAGAAAGAAACAAAAGAAATGGTGCGAGCACGGCTTGGCTTATCCGTCGAGACTCTTAATCTCTACGGCAAGAAAAAAAAGAGAAGGGGAAAAGGAGCCTGACCTATCCGTAGAGAAGCTGAGCTTAGACGGTAAAGGAGGTCGAGGAAACCTAGCTTGTCTGTGGAGATGTTGGATCTCAGACGGAAAACGGGGGGTGCGGGAGAAGCCCGACTTATCCGTTGAGATCGGAGATCGCATGACGGCAACTGGGTGCGAGCAAAGCCCGACTTATCTGTCGAGAAGCTGGAGCTCGAGCGGCAAAAGGGTGCGAGCACAACTTGGCTTATCCGTTGAGATTCGAGATCTCATGACGGCAAAGGGGTGCAAGCACAACTCGGCTTATCCGTTGAGATTTGAGTTCTCATGATGGCAAAGGAGTGCGAGCACAGCTCGGCTTATCCCTTGAGATTCGGAATCTCATGACAGCAAAGGGGTGCGAGCAGAGCTCGGCTTATCTGTTGAGACTCAGGATCTCGTGATGGAAAAAGGGGTGTGGGAGAAGCCCACCTTATCCGTTGAGATTTTCATCTCAAATGGAAAAAAAAGGGGGTGCGAGCATAGCTCGGCTTATCCGTTGAGATTTTCATCTTAAACGGAAAAAAGGTGTGCGAGCACAGCTCGACTTATCTGTTGAGATTTTCATATCAAACGGCAAAAAGGGAGGACTATCATCGAGAAGTATCGAGCCATGGCTCGATGACAAAGAAACTCGGGATTTTCTCAAAAAATTCCAAGCAAAAAACATAAGGGGAAGAGCGCAGGACCTAGCCAAAAACTAAGAAAGTGGCTAGTCCCAGGCTCAACGACCACGAGACTCAGGATGACCAATGGAGGATCCCGAAAAGAAAAGGACACGGGTTAGTGAAACCCGACTCTAACAAAAAGAGAAGAGGTAAAACTAACAGCCCAACGACTGCAAAGGTTCGGGACAACCTCGGAGGGTACCGGGAAAAGAATAAGGTTCGGGTTGATGAGGCCAGGTCCTAGATGAAGAAGGGAGAAGTCGAGAGAAGTCGGGCTCAAAGCCCAACAACTACAAG
>JAUTBS010364964.1:0-10458 GCA_032361285.1 Aequorea victoria | reverse complement strand
TCCACCCTTACTCAGCAAGGTATTTTGCAACAACTCACTTGTCCATACACTCCTGAACAAAATGGTGTGGTCGAACGGAAGAACCGCCATATTATGACTGTTGTTCGTTGTCTCCTTTCTGGCATGCATGTCCCTAAGTCATATTGGCATATGGCAGTTATTACTACTGTTTACCTCATTAATCGCACTCCTAGTCGGATACTGCATGGCTCAATTCCTCGTCAGGTACTTCAGCCCGATCGTACGTTATTTCCCCTTATACCTCGCGTGTTTGGGTGTACTTGTTTTGTCCAAAATCGTCGTTCCACTCGCACTAAATTGGATGATAAAGCTATTCGATGTATTTTTTTAGAATATTCTGCTTTATCTAAAGGGTATCAGTGTTATGATCTCGTGTCTCGTCACATGTTTTCTTCCCTTGATGTCACCTTCAGTGAGGAAGCTCCCTATTATAGCCATAATTCTATTTTATAGGAACGTGCTCTCAGTTCTTCCCCACAGGTTGTTCAGCCAATTCCCATTTTCAATCCAATTCCCGTGGTGGAAACCCTTATTGCCCCAGAACCTCGCTCGCAGCCTACTCTGCCAGAATGTTCTTTCGATCTCGGTTCAGGTAGCTCTTCTCTCTCTCCTTTCATTTCTTCATCCCATTCTCGTTATCCCCCTCGTGATCGCAAACCCCCTTCCCATTATGGTTGGTTGTGCAGTACTCACCATCCCATCTCCCAATTTGTTTCTTATGTTGGCCTTTCAGCTTCCTATCGTGCTTTTCTTGGCAAGATTGCTGCTGTACCCATTCCCCGGTCTGTGTCTGATGCTCACCAGAATCCCAAGTGGGTCACTGCCATGCAAACTGAGATGAATACCTTAGAAACCAATCATACATGGGATCTTGTGCCTTTACCCCTGGTGAGAAGACTGTGAGATATAAGTGGGTCTTCAATGTGAAGTATTTAGTTGATGGCGCTGTGGATCGATATAAGACTCGCCTCGTCGCCAAAGGCTTCACTCAGATTCCAGGCAAAGATTCTCGTGCCACATTTTCCCCGGTGGCTAAATTGACTGTTGTTCGTCATCTAGTGTCCTTAGTTGCTTCTCATTCTTGGTCTCTTCATCAACTGGATGTCAAGAATGCATTCTTACATGGCGATTTACTTGAAATCATCTATATGGATCCCCCTCTGGGTTTTCGGGCTAAGGGGAGTATGCTGGGAAAGTCTGTTGCCTCCGGAAGTCTCTATGTGGACTCAAACAGTCACCGAGGGCGTGGTTTAATCAGTTCAGTACTGTTATTCTATCTCTGAATTTTGTACAATGTCACTCTGACCACACGTGTTTTGTTCGTCGTCGCCCTGATAGTCGTTGTATCATTCTTTTAGTATATGTTGATGATATTATTCTCATTGGCGATGATGTCCCAGGCATTGCGCGTGTAAAACAGGATCTTGGTAGATCTTTTGATATTAAGGATTTGGGGCCCCTCAAGTACTTTCTCGATATTGAGGTTGCTCGCTCTCATCATGGGATTTCTCTTTCTCAGCATAAGTACATCCTGGATCTCCTTCAACATACTGGTATGTTATGATGTAAGCTAGCCTCTACTCCTGTGGATCCAAATTATAAGCTTTCAGTTGAATCTGGAGAATTGCTTTCCAGTCCCTCTACTTATCAACGGCTAGTTGGACGCCCGATTTACTTGACCATTATTAGACCGAACTTGACCTTTGCAGAGAGTGTTGTTAGTCAATTTATGCATGCTCCTCGATAGGCTCATATGGATGTAGTCTTTTATATTCTGAGATATCTTAAGACTTGCTCTGGTCTTAGCTTATTCTTCTCTACTGGTATTCAATCTGGGCTCTCATATTTCACTGACACTGGTGATGCTGGGTCTAAGACCGACAGACGCTCTACTTCTGGTATCAGTACTTTCTATGGTAATCACCTCATCTCATAGAAAAGTAAGAAACATGCAGTCGTCTCATGATTTTCAACCGAGGCAGAGTATCAGGCTATGGCCCAAGGTACTTGTGAACTATTTTGGCTTCAGTCTATTCTTGTTGAATTGGGTTTTGTGGAGAGAGAATCTTCTCAATTATTTTGTGACAACAAATCTTCCATTATGCTTGCCTCAGACTCTATTCTTCATGAACGATCCAAGTATATAAAAGTTAACATTCATTTTATTCGGGAAAAAGTTCGAGCAAGGACTATCACTCTATCATTTGTCCCCTCATCAGAATAAACTGCAGATATATTCACTAAGTCAGTGGGACCATCTTTGCTCCAGTCATCAATTGTCGAGCTGGGTTTGATTGACATCTTCGCACCAGCTTGAGAGGAGTGTTGGAATTAATATATTCTAGGATTTATTCTTTGCTTTATTTTTTCCTTAATTGTAGTTATTTATTTTATTGTTCTTTCCTTAATCTCTTCTTTTCCCTCTCTATACTTCATGATTAGTATAAATATACGAGGTTATCTCTCTTATGGAATAACCTAATAATAACCTAATACACAGAATTTATTGTATTCTTTTATAACAATATGGGTTAAGAGGAATTTTAACAATTCTAGAAACTCGTATATGACAAGTATTTTAATTGCCATGAGTTGTGGTCGCTGGTGATCGGTGAGTTGCGGTCTCCGATAATGAGTGGAAGAGTGAGGGACACAACCTATAGAGACGGTGGTTATGGAGGTGATGGGCGGGTTCGTTTTTTGGTCAGCCATAATGGAGATGTGAAGGAGAAAGTAGGAAAAGAGAGAAGGAAATGGGAGAGAAAAATTTAAGTTCTTCCTATTATTTAATACATGTGCGGGACAAGGGCATATTAGTAATTCAATGTTCACGGTTAAATCTGTTTAACTGACAAAGGGGCATTCGCAATTTCCAAAACCAAGAGGGTTAGACTGTATTTGACCAAAACCTCATAGGAGGTATTTGTAATCTACCCAAAAAAATATGGGAAGCAAAGAAGAGAGAGTACTTGAAAAGTTGAGGCATGCGCTGTGCAAGGAATCCAATCGCTTGATAGGCAAAGCTTTTGGTGTCCCTAGCAATAGCATCTGCATGAATGTGATTATATTGATCCATTGAACAATTTTCTATCAACTTCTGAAAAAATCAAGTATTATCGACACATAATGTACAAAGACGGCATGTTGCATCAAACCACAAGTGGACCTGATTCTGAAGTTGAATAGTGGTCAAGGGACTTCAGAATTCCATTCAGTATAACAGGGCCCATAAGCTTCAACTGATCCATTCTTGCCTGCATACAGTTAAAAGGTCACATAACTCATTTTACAATGTTTCCTATTCAAAGCCAAGAAGGATGCATTTGGGGGGCGGGGGGGGGGGAGGAAGAAAGAAAAAATAAGTAACATTCAGCTCATGGGTGAAAATATCAAAGAAAGTGACAAGGTATGAGAAAGACGGGCAGCTGTCCTTTCCAATATCAGTGCACAGCTATGCCCAGAATCTCTTCAGATTCTCACAACATGCATGGAGCTCAAAATTTCCTGGGAGAAGTCTTCCAGAATATTGACAGGAACCAGAACCAAAGATGGGCCATTTTTAAGGCTATAACAGTTCAACATGGTTAAGCTTAATGCACATCTACATATGACACAAGGTTGCTCGAGATAGGAATATATTATCAAGTTATTAGCTGCACGTAGACAGCATTTGAAGCAAGGGAAGAGGCAGTTAATATGTTGTGGAAGGAATTTTGAGCAGATTCACAAACATGTTGGACATTTTGGTGAGCATATGATACTCTGTTGCTCCCTTCAAATATCCTATTCACATGTTTAATTGGCTTTCATTCTATCCCCACCAAAGTTTTAAATTGCAGTACCATTCCTGGTTGCTGTGTAGCAATATCGGGAGTATCAATAAATGTTTATCTCGAATCTAAAATCGAATTCACAAGTTTTTTTTGAAGCACGTGCAAATGCCAAAAGACAAAAGACTCATCGATAAGCATGTTCTGACCCTACCTGTCCCAATTTGAACGTTTGTTGGTGTTTAATCAACATTATGGCATCTAAAAACATGATGATTTTGAATTTTATGTTCCTTTTAAGGCTAAGAAGGCATACAATTTCACTACCTAGAATAGTTCATAAATCCAACTTGAAAAGAAAATTTATATTAATAAAACAAATGTAAGGTAATACTTGTTAGTAAAATGATAATGCAAATAACACAACAATACTAGTGGCCAGCTTGAACATTAATGTCTCAAGTCCCAAATGAGTGAATCTCTGAATTTTGAGTGGACAGCAGTAGTAGAGAAAAATGATGAAAAATGGTATAAAATGTGACCCATATCGTGTTGGGTGTGTTATTCACCAACAAAGAGCTTAATGGTCATATGACTAAAATAAGGGATGATACATACAAACACTGTAGTAACAGAACCACATTCCTTAACAACTGATAACAGGTTCTTTTTCTATTGATGCTGATATATTACACTATATCCAGGGATAAAGTAAGTTTGCTGTATTTTATTTTTTTTGGCAGGGGGGAGGGGGACGGGGCTGAGTAAGTGTACCAAGAAAATTAACCTAGCTTTTGTCACACGAATACTTGAATATAATTTCTTACATAAGCGTTAAAAAAAAAAAAGGCATCTCAGTGCACAAGAAAAAATGTACCAAATATTTTTGAGAAGGGGAGAATGTACCATATATTTAATATTTTCTTACAGATGCGTTATTGGAAAAATATTTAATATGAGGAAAAATCAATGAATCTGTATCGTTCATTACTTAATACATTTTTCAGTTTTTTTCATATAGCTTCTGATCTATATAATTAGGATCTTTAGTATACAATTGATTAGACTGTCATTTTAAGGAATTTATTGTTGGTTTAATTTTATAAAAAATCTGCCAGAATGATTTTGGTGCTCGAGCAAAAGGCGAATGACATTATATCTTTTTATAAAATCAGATCAATAGGTGATGCTGATTAAAGTGACTTCATTCACTGTAGCAAATTATTCTCCAAATGTTCAAGGGAACGAAGAGAAGGTTTTCAAACTTATAGATTTTTAGATTTTCATCAAGCAGAAATTTGATTTCTGATTTTCAGGAGAACAAACCACTAAAATTTACTGTAGCTTGAAAATATAGAAATTAAACAAAAAACACTTACATGTTTGAACACCCAAACAGTGAACTCCATTCCCAACTGCTTCAACCTTGAGGTGGTACCACTTCCTATAACATGCCAAAATTTGAAAAACAAAGCAGAACATCACGTACCAATGCAGAAGGCAAAGGAAGCTCTAACAAAGCAATGGAAATATCCGCACAAAAAATATATATATATATTTGAGGAAATTACGGGAAAATTGAAGATTGCCATCCCTAATCAATGTAATTCCTTTCTTACATTTTTTCAGAGCCTTGGCAAAAGGAAGCCACTTTAAAAGATAGGACTCAACAGTCTCAACTGCTTATATTTGCCAAAAAGGCTTCAGATATTTTTAGTGCATAATCAGAAACTTTCATCCACTATACTAACAAATTCAATCATGTTGATATTGGACAACCCTAAATCTTATGCTTTTCTCTTCCTATCAGATAAAAGTCACCTGTTCACAGTGCAAAGGGATCAGACAAGATTTGATCATGTGCCTTTAATTAGATGAGATAGAAGTACGCTCCTTACCATATATAGAGCCAAAAATGCACTGTAAAGTTGATGGGAAACTATTTGCTGCTGCAATTGACCGGCAGAAAATAGACATCAGCCTTGCTCTCAGAGCAGGATTACCAGGAATGACTCTTGATTCTGGAGCAATACGTTCAACTTCGGCATTACCTGCGTAAAGTGTATATCAGTTATGCAACGAAGATGTGCTACAGTAAATTATAGGAAAGAAATGATCTCTAAACACAGAAGTCATTTTGCATCAAAGTACAAAGGCAAAAGATAACATCGGCAATGAACTAACAAGAATTATCAAAGACAAACAAATGAACTCATCCACAGAAAGCCTCGTGCTAATGCAAACCGGTAAATGGGAAAAGCATCGTGGCATCACATCTTGATTAAGTAATTACCCTTGGTATACTCGATTCCACATAATGGCAGGTCTATACATTTTTATAACCATTTTGGCAGTATTATGTTAACTACCTCTTAGGCTGGAAAGATTTCTGACCATGATATCTTAGATCTCTTGACAGCCACAATTTCATTAGCTTAAGCAGACAAAGAAAGAGTTCTCCAGAACTTGGAAGGCACCAAAAAGATGGTGTGGTATCCAAGGCATTTTTTATTGAGCCACCACAGTTAGTATGTGTAGGCATCCTATAAGACTAACATGGTAGACCTCTGCGGGAAACTAACAAATACCCTACCGCGGGGATCCATCCACAAATACCCAGGGCCGCAGTGACACCGTGTCTACCACTTTAGAAATCTGATGGCGGGTCTCCGCGGTATTGTTGCAAACCCTACTGCGGAGATCCCATCTACGGATACATATGGTCGCGGTATTACAGCATCCACATACCCCTTTTATTGTGGGCAAACGGGTTGGCCAGAAGCAGAGGCTGGGAAAAACCCACCCTAGGTACCGCGAGAGTTAGAGTCCTTGTGGCTTGGGAGCTAGAAGTTCAAGATATCGCCAAGCACCATGCTGCAGCATGGTGCGATAGGCCGGTTCAACTAGAAAGAGGGGGACCACGAATGATGAGCTTCGGTGCACGCATAAAACTGAATAACCACCTCAAGTGCATGTGACTGCATAACAAATCCTAACAAACTTTATTCTCTGCTGATGTCATCAAGTGCAAGTTGCATGGCCCTGAAACATTGGTGGAACCTTGTTTTCCCTCCCTCTTCTCAAGTGAAACCGTTTGAACCTTCTCCTCTAACCCCAACTTTACTTTCGATTCGGTACCGTACATATTGAAACTGAGATACTCTACAAAACACTACACACATTTCGGCGATTCCACTGGGGACTCAGTAACACTATTATGGCACCACCTAGAAATAACAACCAGGTTCAGACAAATCTAACCACTGAGGAAACCGAGGAGCAGGATGTTGCCCTTCCCCCACCACCCCCACTGACGGGGATCCAAGTGGAGGGCGGGGCCGTGTCCTCAGAATCCATCACCACCATAAACAATCTATTTGCGGCCTTCCAACAATCACAAAATCAGATGAACCAGGCCATTCAAGCTATTCACCAGATGCTCCCCACCATACTCATGGGAGGCAACTCGAACAGGCCTGGGTCCACAGCCATAAATCACGGATCTGCTCTCGATCCCTCACCTAATAGCACCCTCAATGCGTCCAATCCACTTTTTGTCAATAATAGCCCAGTCACCACAATGCCCACATCGACTCCCGTCACCTCCCATCTCACCTCTAATGCCTCACACCCAACTACAGAATTTTTGCTCCTCAAGCAACAAATCTAAACCCTCGTGGACCATCAATGAGCAGTACTTCTAACCATGCCCGAGCTTGACCATCGTCCCCCTTATCCCTTGGAGGTTGCTAACGCATCGTATCCAGAAGGATACCTCACACCAAAATTCATCTGGTTTACTGGGCGAACGGGTAATGCACGGGAGCATGTCCACTGTTTTGTTGAAAAGCTCGGAGCCCACACAAATGATCGGAATCTCAGGCTCACGGAATTTTCAAAATCTCTAACGGAGCAAGCCTACACTTGGTACACCAATCTACTCCCAGGATCAGTCCTTACTTGGGAGGACATTGTGGCCAGATTTTACGCCAAGTTTTTCCGAGTAGAGGAACGATTAACTACCCTCTAGCTGGCTAAAGAAACACAGAAAGATTCAGAGAACGTCCTCACATACATCAAACGATTCCACGACCGATCGATGGAATGCTACGAGCAAGTGGAGAAGGCAACCCTAGTAAAAATCTACTTGGAAGGAATGCACAAAGTACTGTTAGTCAACCACCACCGACCTACCTTTTCTAGACTACTAGAGTGCGCCCGAAACCTCAGGGACTCAGTCAAAATATCATACCGATCGGAGTCCTCGTGGAGGCCCCCGCGGAGAGCTTCAGTACAGGCAGTAGAGTATGAGAATACAAAGAAGCGCGCCTGCGGGTACAATTTGGAACCACCTCCACTTCCATGCAGGTATCAAGAAGTAAAAGAAATTCTGAAAAAATGGGAAGATGATGGGATAATCAAGCTCCCCCCCATAGATCGAGAGCCCTCTAGGCAGGATAAGCTGAATGCACGATACTGCATTTACCACCGCACCATCAGACACCCCACCAAGGAATGTTGGGCTTTAAGAAGCCTCCTACACCAAAAAATAGCTACAGGAGAGCTTGAGCTATCCAAAGAAAGAAACATAGCCGAAGACCCGCTGCCCGAGCACTCGAAAGAAAAGGCGGTCATGATGATCTTGTATTACGATGAACACGAAGACATCGTATACCGCACGGAGGAGCCATAGGAAGCTTTTCCCTTAGACGAAGATCCCGCGCTGAGAGTCTTAAGAATTCCACAAAATTCAAATGCTTCTTCGACCAAATGGGCCTCTCAAACGAAGCAAATAGGGGTGTCCATCGATTGACCCGACCTGCCCAAACCGCCCAAATTGAACCGACCAAACCGAAAATGAACGGTTTCGTTCATTAATTCGGTCGGTTATGGGTGATGGAATGAATTTTTGAACGGGTCATGGTCGGGTGACGGGTTTAATGTTACAAACCAGTATAAACCGACCCGACCAGATTAAGGCGTGCAACGGCATTTTACTTTGTCTTTTACCCTTTAATTCTCATAACTTAGAAGACCACTTACATTTGGGGGAGTGATTTTATCAATTTAGGGCTTCAGAGTCTCTCAGTATCTCACTCTCTCGTCTCCTCTTTCTCCTTCTCTCAACTCTCACTGTCAGCTCTGATCGAGGCATCGACCATCTCCATCGACTCATCGAGGGCCCGAGACATCGATCGACTCATCGAGGCATCCGATTCTCTTCTTCATCGAGGCATCGACCATCGACCATATCGAACATCGAACATCGACCATCGTGAGTTTGGTATGAACTCTTCTCTCTCGTCAGTCGTCACAGTTTTTCTCTCTCACTCACAGAGCATCGACAATCGCCATCGCGATCTCCGTCGCTCTCTGTCTCTCCGTCACTCTCTCTCTCACATTCACAGACTCACATAGAGAGATTTTGCAATGTCTTATAGTGTTTGGGTTTAAGAGACAGATTTGAAGTTTTGAACAATTGATTTTTGTACTCTTCATTTTTGTTGATTGCTGCTGCTGAGTGCTGATTGTGAATTGCCGATCACTGGACAGTTTTGAACAATTGATTTTTTCTACTCTTCATTTTTGTTGATCTTCATCAATTTATGGATCTTCATCAATTGATTCCGTAATAGTGTAATACTGTAATGTTTGGAATCTTTGCATTTGCAATTTTGCACTGAATGAAGCATTGAATGTTTGTACCAAGTATGATTTACAACTCTTCTGACTTCTGCTTAGTGCTGGTGTCCTGCTGGAGCATTTCACTGGAGCAGAGCAGTGAATGTTTGGACTTTGGAGCATTTCAAATTACTTTCTGTTTGTACTGAATGTTTGGAGCAGTGAATGTTTTTATTTTATAATGCAAAATTGCAAATTGCAAATTGCAAATTGCAAATTGCAAATTGCAGCCATTTGAACTTTTGGAACTTGAATGTTTGGAACTTTGGAGTTCATCCCTTTGAACCCGCGAAACAGACCCATTCACCCGAACTCATCGGTTAATGGTCGGTTTGAGGGTGAACGTAAGCCAGACCTGTAGTCATATGATCGGGTGACGGTTTATACGCCAAACTGACCCGACCCGACCCATGGACACCCCTAATGTCCAGATTGCATAATATTCTATTATTCTGTGTTTTTTGTTTCTTAATCACTGTCGCCTCGCTGGGCCTCTGGCAATGTTTTTTTTTTCTTTTCAAAACAGTTTTAAGGAAGTTTCTGTAATGTATGTCTTTTCGGTTTTCAAGAACAACACATAGAACACATATCAAAATTAAAACTAATTATTTTTCCAAGGAGTTGTATACAGTTGATATTTGCAGGTTTGGGAATGAAAAGTGGCCATTTTGAATTGTGAGTTAGCTTGGGAATGGGGGGCCGACCGGATTCACGGATTGGTTTTGGTTCGGTTCCATCTCTCCTAACTGTCCAGATTGGTTCCAAAAATTGTGGAACCGTTACTATTTGCTTAGAACCGGACCAATCCGATCTGTGAACCCACCTACTAAGTAGATTTTGCGTCTTAAGTATTCACTCACCATTAGAATTTTCATTCGAGCCATAGAAAGTAGAAGAACAAAACAAAGCACTGTTTGGTCGTTTGTCACCGGCGAAATCAAAGTTGTCTGCTCGGCGTTTTCAAAAATAAAGAACAGTCGCTTGT
>JAUTBS010364853.1:0-10459 GCA_032361285.1 Aequorea victoria | reverse complement strand
AATCTCCTTTTATTTTCTTTTTGGACTGTAATTATTGATCTGCTGTTGATGAGGCTGTGTGTCCTCATAGGGATTACATTTTGGGCCCAAGTTCGTAGTTGGACTTCATGTTAATGTTTTAAAAAAAAAAATATCATGCTTAATTATGGTGAATGTTACTAAGTGTGATGGGTTGAGTATTCATCCTCAGGTTCCGTGCCCGGTGCTCGGGGCGGGGCTTGACAGCAAGTGAGATATTTTTATTCTTAAATGTATCATTTTAATCACTCTTGGTACCATCATGGTCCCCAAGATTCTTACATTGTGTTTAAGTACTTAGCTTTGCTTAAAGTTCTCTTAAATCATTTTTCCTTCATATCCAGATTTTGTCCCACTCATTTAAAATTTATCTTAAAATACAAAACATTCTCCAAAACTTCCAAAAAATTTAAAATGGTTAGATTAAGATGTTATCTACATTTTTCATGTAGAATCCGAGAGCCATAGCTCCACAAAAAGGGCTATAAAAATTTATGAGGCAAAGTTTGTCCAAAAATGTCTCTGTTTGGGAGAATCCAATTTTCTCACCATCCTTCCAATGAAAGTGAGGTTTATTATTTTTAGGTGAAGCTAGACCCTTATACCTTTTTCTCTTCATATATGGCACATCGCTACGGATTGTTTCTGGAATTAATTAAAATTTCTCAAAGTGGAATGTTATTCTTCAATTTTGACGCAGAATATTTAAAAATGGCATAGGGGGTTCTAAAACATATTTTTGGGTCCAACCAAAAATCACACATGTTAATAACATGATAAAATAACTCTGTTTGAAACATATCTTCAATTAGGTCTTGTTTGGATAACACGAAAAATTTGAGATAGGGTTTAAATTCACTGTTTAGTTCATTCTCAAGAGGTCTCTTTCTTCTCTTTTTTTCCTACCCTCTTACCCATGTAAGAATTATTTTTAACTATATTAAAATCACCTTATATGTTATCTTAGACATTCTTACTAACTTTTTCATAGCTCTCAATTTATTTCTTTATCATGATCTTGAATCAAGAAAGTTTCTCTTTCTTAGATTCAAGATCCTTCTCCTATGTTCTTCCATGTTCTTATCTTATTTTTGATTTGAAGAGGGATGAGAGGTATGAGATGGTTCTAGAACTTTAAATACAAGATTTAAGAAGTTCTTACTTCATAATTTCTTGGTTGAAGAATGGATGAATTAAGTTTCAAGTTCTTTCTTCACTTCTTCCTTCTTTCTTCTTTTCCTTTCTTTTCTTCCTTCTTTTTTTTTTCTTTCTCTCCTTTCTTTTCTACAAGGGGGGCCAACGAAATTTAGAGAGGGAGAGGAAGATGAACAAATGCAACCATAAATTATACAAGGGGATTTAACTTATCAAAACATGTATTAAAACCAATAATTTTAAAATTATACAACTATAAATTGAAATAACAATATCTCAAAATATAATACAAAAATTGAAGTTACTTGATTAGAGTTTCATTTACACCCTAAGAGCGAAGGGTCTAGCCACACATGGATGAGAGATATACCAAGATTTGAGGTGTGGACACCATGGGAGCACCTTGAGCACTACTTCTAAATTTCTGCATAGATAAACTTCCACCCCTCTTCTAGCTACTTGGTGCCCTTTTATACTTTTCTTCTTTAAGAAGACTCTTTCAAAGAGAATAAAGCTTGTGTCCCAAATCTGCCCCATATCCTCCTAATAATAGGATGGATTTTATTGATGATTTGGGGTTTCAATTTTATCATGACTATGCAGCCCATTCAACCACTATAGTTGACTTGCGCATTTATTCATCATTTGCCTTATCTAAGTGTGGGTTTAAGCTCCCTAAGCATGCTCATTCTCTAAGTATATCAATCCTCCTTTATAAAGAGTGTCCCACCATTCTAAGGAGTGTAGAAAATCACCTCTTCGTAAAATAAAAAGTTAGATTTTGGTGTATCCCATTCGGACGGAGGTGGCTGCCGTCTTAGACAGTGGTGTCTGGACTTTGACATTTTGGCTACTGGAGTGGGCCGTCCAGACGGTGGGACGCAGAAATAGTCATTTTGTTCTTTTCAACTCCCTTTTTTTCTTGATGACTTCCAAGTGCCTAAAATTATTAAAAACACTAACTACATATAAGTAAGACATGCTCAAGAACTAACGAGTACATTTTAAGGGAGTTTTAGGAGCCTATTTAGGCTTCTATCACACCCCCAACTTGAACTTTGTTAGTCCTCGAGCAAAGCAAAGCAAGGTTAACTAGAAATAATGGTAAAGAAGATGTTGGACACCATGGATGTCCAGAGCAACGCTGACAAGATTGTGTTGACAGTCTACCAGTTGGAAGACGAACCAAATCATTGGTGGTCCATGGTGAAGAATTCCCAAGACATGGCTACACTTACTTGGGATCAATTTGAGAAGCTATTTTTAGACAAGTATGTCCTGACCACGATTAAACAAGAAAGGATACGAGAGTTTCTTAAGTTGGAGTAAGGAACAATGATTGTGATACAATTCGTTAGCCGATTTGAAGAATTGTGCTTCATACCGCAACCTTGGTACTGGATGAAGAATCTAAGGCCCATCGTATAGAATGAGGTTTCGAGCCGTCTATTCGGGAAAAATTGCTTTCATGCATTTCTCAACATATTCACAAGTACTGCAAGCAACATTAGTGGCAGAGGCAGAGATAGTAGACTCTAGGAAAGTATGCAATTAGAGAAAAGGCAGCCTAGTTAGAGGAGGAGCTCAAAAAAATAATCAAGGAGGAAATTTTCAAAAACCATACTCCCAACCGCAACAACAACAAAATTTTCAGGGACCAAGAAATAATTTTCTACAGACCTCAGTGGCTCATATAGTTTGTTTCCTGTGCGATCAACTTGGTCACAAGAAAAGAGAATGCCCTTGGTTGGATGGAGCGGAAAATCAAGGTGGGCAACAAATGAAATCCCGAGGATTCAGGAACCCTACCCATTACAAGACTGGAGCCAACAACTTTAGAAAATCTAGAACAAAAAACCATCAATCAAAAGTGGTTCGGTGAGTTTTTGCTCTGCATGGGGAGGAGGTGGAAAGCCATTCACTAGTTGAAGGTATAATAATACTTTACTATTCTTGGGTACAAGTATTGTTGGATTCTTGCGCTTCACATTCCTTCATTTCCTATGATTGTGCCTTACCTTTGGAGTTACCACTTGAACCTTTGGAAAAATAAATGTCGATAGCCACATAATTAGGAGGTCGCGTACCTATAAGTCTTATATGTAAATCCTGTGAGATAGAATCATTGAACCTTCATCTAACTTACGATCTATGAGGCATTGAAATGTTTGATTATGATGTCATCCTAGGGATGGAATGGTTGTCAAAACACCGGGAGATAATCTATTGTTATCATAAGAAGATCACAGATTATGCTCTAGATGAGTTGTGTGAGTCGTGTTTCTAATTTAAGGGGGTAGGCTTAATCCCTTGCCTAGCGTCATCCAGAAGACCCAGTGGAGTAAAGACCTAACCACGAGACTAGCAAGCCTGATACTCTACAAAAGAAGTCAATTAAGCCTATAACTTCCGCGAGTTGTGTGTGACTACACAGATATATTTCCAAAAGAACTACCCAGATTGCCATCCACAGAGATCTAAACTTCAGGATCGAGTTACAACCAAGAACGACACCCATATCGATGGCTCCACATTGAATGGCACCAACAGAGCTCTGGGAGTTAAAGACGCAGCTACAAGAGCTGCTAGAGAAAGTATTTATCAGACCAAACACATCACCTTGGGAAGTGCCAGTCCTTTTATCTAAAAAGAAAGATGGATCGTTAAGATTGTGTATTAACTACTGGTAATTGAAGAGAGTCACAGTGAAGAACTACTACCCACTCCCGAGGATCGATGACTTGTTCAACCAATTGAGAGGCTCGAAATGTTATTCTAAGATTGATCTACAATCAGGATATCATCAGTTATGAGTCCGAAAGGAAGATATACCTGAAACCGTTGGATTCGCAGAATAAAATTGACGACGAATCTTATATTAGATGTTAATACGGATTTTAGATCGATTACCCAGAGTTCAAGAATTTATCTACTGACTCTGGTAGGTTAGAATCAGACCTGCAACAATCTCATATCTTCCAGTGTATGATTAAAACACAAGATCAGTAGAGACCCGGTGGATGGTCACTAGACTGACCACGCCTCTCTCTCTCTCTTTTGATCTCTCAAAAAACTTAGTCGTCTACAAATATGAGTTCTTGCCTAAAATCAGAATAAGTCTCATACTTATAGATTAGGTCAAGGGAGAGGACGGACCTGATTTGTAATTTACACTACACTGGGGACCCAAAGATAATAATTAAATTGACTTTTCAAAGAATTAAAAATATATATATCAGTACTCCGTGATATATTTTTAATTCTTTTAATTGTGATTAATTTTACTAAATAATTACAATGATACTCCAATTTAATTATCTCAGATCATAAAGATAAGAGTTATTATTTGCCGAGTTATATAACACATAATATGATTCTCCGTGTTATATTTTTAATACCCGCTTAGTAAAATTTAATTACTGATAATTTAATTTTACTAATATCTACAATCTTTGATTATCAAATTTAATTTATTTGATACACTATCGAATTAAATTAATAATACACTGATCAGGTATACTGGTAGCATCAAAACTTATGAATTTATCAAGAGGGTATTACAATCTAAAATTATTCTGGACACAGATTCCTCCGAAATATAACACTGATCACATTCTAATATTTATTACCCAAACTACATGGTTTACTGAAACAATGAGAATAAATTGCACTCGCAATTAATTGAGAGTAATAAATATTAAAACACGTTAGCATTCAATATATCTCAGGATTAAGAATTTATGGGCCCTCGAGCAAATCGTAAAATTATGTAAATCCAATCATGTCAGTATGTGAACTTTAATTTCACATTTAGTCATGTTTAATACATTCCTAGTGTACCGAACACAATCTCCCTTAAATTATCGAATAAATTCCTGTGATTAAGATAAACCAGTGGGATTTTGCTCGCAACTATACTGATAGAATGTCAACCCTATCTAGGCTGTGAACTAATTTAATTATACAATAATTAAAATTCTGATCTTCGGTAAGTAAGTCAAGCTTTACTTACCATAATTCCTACTGTGTATAATTATCGACATACCGCATATTAATTATAAATAATTAGCAATGCATTTTTCATAAACACATATTTAATGATTTAAGACAATTCAAATATTATTAAAAAATAATATAAAATGTTTGATCATGGTTTTATATAAAAACCACAACAATCTCCCACTTTTATTAAATTCATGTGGCCATGCATCTCAAACTTAAATTCTCTACGTGACTATTGAAAGTCTTAGCCGGTAAGCACTTCGTAAAAGGATTTGTCAGGTTATCTGTAGATGCAATCTTGGTCACAACTACATCACCCCTCTGAACGATCTCTCGAATCAGGTGATACTTACTGGATTCTCTATCCGATTAAAAATCTGAGAATGTGTTTTACCGCTGTCCAATGTTCTTCACCTGGATTAAACTAAAATCTGCTAACCATACAAACGAAAAAATATATATCAGGTCTAGTACATAGCATGGCATACACGAGGCTTTCGACTATCGAAGCATAAGGAATGTCTTTCATCATTTCTATTTGATCAGGTGTTTTAGGACACTGATCCTTAGATAGACTGATTCCATGCCTGAACGGAATAAATCCTTCCTTGGAATCCTGCATGTTAAATCTGGCGAGAACATTATTGATATAAATTTCTTGGGATAAGCTTAACATCCTTTTACTCCGATCTCGTAAAAACTTAATTCCAAAAATGTGACTCGCTTCTCCTAAATCTTTCACATCGAACTATTTTGACAACCACACCTTTATGGTAGACAACGCTCTCACATCGTTATCGATGAGAAGTATATCATCCACATAAAGTATAAGAAATACCACCATGCTTCCGTCAATTTTTCTGTACACAGGCTTCATCCGAATATTGATAAAAACTAAAAGATTTGATTGTCTCATCAAACTGGATGTTCCAAGACCTTGATGTTTTCTTAAGTCCATAAATGGATCTTTATAGTTTGCACACCTTACTCTCTTGGTTACTTGCTATAAAACTGTTTGGCTGCATCATATAGATTCACTCATCAAGATTTACATTAAGAAATACAGTCTTGACATCCATTTGCCAAATGTTGTAATCAAAATAAGCCGCAATGGATAAAAGAATCCTGATCGACTTAAGCATAGCTACTGGAAAAATCTTTTCCTCATAGTCAATCCCTTATTTCTGAGTAAACACTTTTACAACAAACCTAGTCTAAAAAGTTTTCTCCTTGCTGTCTACCCCTATTTTTGTTCTTGTAGATCCATTTGCATCTGATAGGTTTTACCCTATATGGTAAATCAACAAGATTTCAGATATGATTGGAATACATAGATTCCATCTCTGAATTCATAACTTTCATCCAAAGACCTGAGTCCTTATCTTGGATAGCTTCGTTATAATTTCTGGGTTCTGGTTCATGTTCTCCTGGGATCTCACAGAAGTTTTCACCCAAGTACACTAACCTATCAGGCTATTGCCTGATCTCCCACTACGATGAGGCTCTCCCCGAGCTTGTGTACTAGTGACACATTCCTGATCATTAATAATTCTACCATTACCAAAAGGCAATGAGTTATTGGTATCAATTGATATTTTTTGTTGTGCATTTGGTGCATCTGTTCGGTTACTTTCTCTTAGTTCTTATAAGATTAACTTACTTCTTAGGCTTGAAGTTCATAATATAATTCTATTCCAAGAACTGGGCATTGGTACTAACAATGACCTTCTGGTCATTAAAATCATAAAATAGACCTCCCTTGGTGCCTTTAGGGCACCCACAAAGAGACACACATCTGTCCTAAATTCTCCCCAGTTTCTTTTTCAGCATGTGTACTGGACAACCCCAAATCCAAACATGTCCCAGACTAGGCGTGCGCCCATTCCAAAGTTCTGTTGGAGTTAAAGAAACTGACTTAGATGGAACTAGATTCAACAAATATGTAGTTGTCTCTAATGCAAAACCCCAAAATGAATTATGCAGATCCGAATAACTCATCATGGATCTAATCATATCCAAAAGAGTCTGGTTCTTTCTTTCTGCTACACCATTATGTCGAGGCATGCTAGGTGCCTAAACTATCCCAAGAAGTATTCTTTGCATTTGTTCGGTTACTTCCTCTTAGCTCTTGTAAGATTAACTTACTTTTAAGCTTGAAGTTCACAATATAATTTTCTTCCAAGAACTGGGCATTAGTACTAATAATGACTTTCTAGTCCTTAGGATCATAAAATAAATCTCCCTTGGTGCCTCTTTAGGGTAACCCACAAAGAGACATGCATCTGTCCTAGATTCTAACTTCCCCGGTTCCTTTTTCAGCACATGTGCTGGACAATCCTAAATTCGAACATGTCCCAAACTGGGCTTGCACCCATTCCACAGTCCTGTGGGAGTTGAAGGAACTAACTAAGATGGAAATAGGTTAAACAAATATGTAGTCGTCTCTAATGCAAAACTCCAAAATAAATTATGCAGATCCGAATAACTCATCATGGACCTAATCATATCCAAAAGAGTCTAGTTCATTCTTTCTACTACATCATTTTGCCGAGGCATGCTAGGTGCAATCAACTGGGATGTAATCCCTACCTCCTCTAGGTAGTTCCTAAACTCTCCCATGAGGTATTCTTCATCATGATCAGGTCGTAGTATTTTGATTAGTTTACCATGCAGTCTCTCCACTTCAGCCTTGAGAATTTTAAAATTTTCAAAGAATTTGGACTTGTGGTGCATCAGGTAAACCTAACCAAACCTTGAGTAATCATCAATAAAAATTATAAAATATTCAAAATCACTCCTTTCCTGGATAGTTATAGGTCTACACAGGTCGGAGTGAACTAATTCTAACACATCTTTGGCTCTATAGTTCTTTGTCGAGAACGGTCTCTTGGTCATTTTACTTTCTAAGTAGGATTCAGAGACTGAAAGTGCCTCCACTTCCAATGAGCTTAATTACCCATTTGAAACCAGTGTTTGAATCCTTTTCAGATTAATATGCCCAAAGCATAAGTGCAAAAGATATGTTTGGTTCGATAAAGAAGGTTCTCTTCTCTTTAAATGATTTCTATTAGAGTTATTCATTTCAGTATTAAGGAGTGTCGGTAGAATAGACTTGATAATATACAGATTGTTCACCAATGTATCAGAATAGATATAAGAACTGCCAAATTGAATAAAAACATTCGTATTAAAACGAATCGAATATCTATTCAAAATCAATTTTGAAATAAAAATTAAATTCTTTCGAATTGAAGGTATATAAAAATAATATTTCAATATTATTCGCCTACTACTACAAAAATTAAGAATAAAAGTTCCTACTACTGCTGCTTTATTCGAGTCATCCATGAACAAAAATATTGCTCTATCACTAAGTTTCCTGAAACCTCTGCAAAGAATTACAGACATGATTAGTGACTCCTGAATCTACACACTAGGTTACCGTAGATTTCACCACAAAACATGCTTCAACCATGAATGAAGAATTGTTACTTTGTCCATTGTCGTGCTTTGCTAAGAAGACCGGACAATACTTCTTTTAATATCCTGTCTAATGGAAAAAATAGCACTTTCCTTTCGGCTATTTTTTTTCCTCTTGAGTCATCCCTTTAGTTTTAACAACCAGATGTTGCTTCTGAACTTTCCCTTTCTTCTTCTTTTCTTTTGGGTCAGAAGTCGAGGGTCGTTCATCAACATTCATCACAGACAGGTAGGTCTGGACTTTCATTTCGGGTGTTGCCTCTATCGACTCTGTCGGACACGGTTTTGTGAAAACAAATTTGAAGTCCTCTATCGTCAGGATAATGTCAAGATTTCTTTTCCAATCAATAAATTTTGATTCAGTTAGTTTGTTTTCTTTTAATATTGGAGCGAGATGATTAAATGAACTGCCCATTATATCTAAAAAAAATATTCATTCAATTAGATTTTGTGGAAAAACTCGATTGAATTAATTTTAAATTCACTTCTCTCGACCGTTAATTAAAGAAAATTCAGTAAGTTAATCTAATTTTCTTAGAATTCGATTTCTCGTTGATAGTTTATCTCATTCACTTTAAATTAAACATACTGTATCATTTAATTTTGTTATCTAAATAGTTCAAGAAATTTTTGTCCACAAAATTAAATAACCAGCACATTCGGCCATATAAATAATAATAGTGACTCTGTTAGGAATGATATTATTATTTATATCTTAAGTGTATACCATCAATTCATTCTCAAAATTAAACCATGCTCGTAATGAACCTCTCCGTAGGGGGGATTGATCATACTTACTATTTAATTATGAGAATTATCACTTAAGAGTTTTATTCCAGTGATATCCACAATTAAAATCCTCCGTTGGGGAGATGAATTAATTACATCATATATAAAACATTAATGGAGGTCGTGAGGTTTAATTATAATTCTCTCACCCACTTAATATTTAAATTGAGAGAAAAAAATAATTTTATTTTCAAAAAGTAATTCAAAAGAAAATATTTAATTTTTCATGCAAAAATTAATTTTTTAGTTTTTTATTTTAATTATTCAAAATAAAATAAAATATTTAAATTAAAATAACCTAAAAATAAAAATTAATTTAAGCAACAAATTAAAATTTCACTTTTAATTAATTTTGAAAAACACCATGAAAAATAAAATTATTTTCTATAAAAAATATTTTCTAAGGTCAAGTCTTTTTAATTCATATTGTCCATGTTTAAAGGGTCTTTAAACATACAACAAAATAAAAAACTATCCACACAATTAATAGGAAGAAATTAAAAAAATTAAGATTTTCATCCCGTTTATGACCTCTGCCAAACAGAGCCTTAAACTTTTTAGAGCTTATAGCAATTAGAGTTAGGGTGAATCCCTCATAGCCGCCAGCAACTCCCCCTTATTGTGCCAGCATTCACCTGTTAGGGTTTCATGAGGGTTAACAGCAGCCATCACTGGTTTTCCCAAAAATTAGCAAAATGCATTTAGGGTTTGCACTTCACACACAACAGTCGCTGGCTGCCATGGCCCAGCGCCTTGCGCTATGCTCCACCGCGCGCCACCCTCCGCCGCCACCTAGTTGTCTCGCCCCATCACGTTTCCTGTGGTGTGCACTGCTTCTCCGCGCGCCACTGAGTTGCCCACCTAGTTGTTGGCCTAAAGGTCTTTCAATCAAGTCCTCAAGCTTTTGCTTACTTTTGTTTTGACTCAACAACATATTAATTTAAGATCTATGAGTTTAATAGCTAAAACAAATCTAATTGGTTGTTGTTTATATGTCTCTAAGCATTATATGCTT
>JAUTBS010364742.1:0-10460 GCA_032361285.1 Aequorea victoria | reverse complement strand
TGTAAAATAGTTTATTGATAATTAATTTTAAAATATTAAAAGAAAAAAAAATATGTTTAAAATTATTTATTAAACTTTAATTAAATGTGGAACCCACTTATTTTTTCTCTATCATCTCACATTTTCTACTCCTTTTCAACCATGAGATTAAAAAAATCTCAACTATTAAAATTGACACATAGGACAAATGTTCCATCAATTGCTATAATTTATTATATAGATACATACTGTTATATATATATCTTTCAATTATATAAGTTTGGTTTTTGATTCTAATCATGAAAATGTAGAAGAAATCATATTTAGAAATGTCTAAATTTATTTTATTTGGTTGGTTTCATGGTATGAATTTGTTTATACATATATATCACTGTTATATATATACTATTGCTATATATATTAATATATATGTATCTAGCGAACTATATATCTGATTTTTCATACAATTAGTTATGTCATTCTCTTATTTGATTACATGCTTGATGAATTATTCATTAAACAAAACTATAACCCAATAATATGATGATATAAATATATCTATACACACTGTGTAAATAAAACTAAAACAGGAGAATAGCTCTTACCTGTAATCACCTAACAGTAATGAAGACGAGGATGAAGATGATGATGGTGGCGCCTGTGGTGGTCAATGCCAACGCTTGGCGGCTATGGTAGTGGTGGTTGGCGGCTGTGGTGATGGACAACAGTGGTGGCAATGGTTGCTGGAACAGAGGGTCGTGAAAGAGAAAGAGATTAGTTTCAGAAACTGAGAGAAAAATTTGAGAGCGTGGTTTCCTAAGGGGATGGGTCTTCCATTTATCATGGAATGAGGGCCACGAAATCAGGGATTTGTTCCCTAGTTTCCCTCCACGGTCCCTTATCATTCCCAACTAAAGCTCATCCAAAAAGGAATGTACGGCTGGCCTTTCTTTTGAAATTATTCTGTTACAACTATCTTTCCTTTATCTGTTGATCTTTGAATTCTTTTTCTTATTCTTTTTATTCATTCTTCTTTTATCAATTTAATAATAATATCAATCTGATTAGTTTTTATTTTATTATTAGATATTCTAGAATCATCTTATTGATTTATTTAATTATGTTTCTGTTTAGTTTATTTAATCAATTAATTAAATAATTGAATTAATAATTAGTTTTAAAATTTTAAAATTTTACCGGGTTTTACAAGTCTCATTTTTGCTGCAGTATGAATTTCAATAATTAAGGCTAGAATGGCTAAGGCATCCACAAACTGGTTGCTTTCTCTTGGTATGTGGTTAAACATCAGGTAATCGAACTCATGGATCATCTTGTCCAACTCACTATGGTATGGTTTTAGCTTTTCCTCTCTTACCTTCTAGTCATGCCTTGCTTGTGATACCACTAGGTTTGAATCGCCTATGACCTCTAACCTTTTGATTTTGAGTTCTAGGGAAGATTTCATTCTAGCTATGCACGCTTCATACTCTGCTTGATTGTTTGTCACCTCGAACGTTAGCTTAAAGATGAGCAGTGAACGGGCTTCTTCTGGTGAGTCTAACATAATCCCAATTCCAAGCCCAAATTGATTGGCTACTCCATCGAGGTATAACTTCTATCCATTGTCCATTAGGTGCAACACATGTTTGTCTGGGAATGTGAAATCAGTCTCTTCCTCACCTTCCACAAGGTGCTCAGCCAAGAACTCGAATACAACCCTTCCTTTCACAGATATTTTGGTCATGTACCTTAGGTCGAACTCATCCAGAAGAAGGAATCACCTGGCCAACCATCCAATAAGCGCGAATTTCTTGAAAAGATATTTGACTGGATCTAAATGAGAAACAAACGCTACTAGATGTGCTAGCAAGTTGTGTCTTAACTTTTTAGTGGTCCAAACCAAAGCCAATCATGTCTTTTTTAGGGGGTGTACTTCTCTTCATAGTCTAGCATCTTCTTGCTAATGTAGTAGATAGCCTTCTATGCTCCTGCTTCTTCTTCTTGTGCCAGCATATAACACATTATAGATTTTTATGACTGACAAAAACATTATCAGTGGCTTCCTTGGCTCTGGAATTCATAACACCGAAAGATTCTGTAAGAACTCTTTGATCACCTCGAAGGCCCGTTGACAGTCCTAATTCCACTGAAAATTAGTCCCCTTTCTCAAGAACCTAAACAGTGGTTCACAAGTCATCGTCAGTTTGGCAATGAAACGACTTATGAATTGCACTTTTACTAAGAATCTTCTTACCCCTTTTTAGTCCTTGGTGGGAGCATCTCGAGTATGGCCTTGATTTTAGACAGGTCGACTTTTATCCCCTTTTATGTTATTGGAAACCCTAACATTTTTCCCGCTGTTATCCCGAAGACGCATTTCTTGTGGTTAAATCTTAGTCTGTACTGGCGTATTCTCTCAAAAGACTTCTTCAATGATGTTACTTGCCCTAATCTATCCTTAGATTTTACTATCATGTCATCCACATACACGTCTACCTCCTTGTGGATCATTTCATACAAGAGTGTGGTTGCGACTCTCTGGTAGGCGGCTCCCGTGTTCTTCAAACTAAAAGACATGACCTTGTAGTCATAAGTCCTTCATTGCATTGTAAATGTGGTCTTTTCCCTATCCTCGGGTGTCATTAGGATCTGATTGTGCTCCGAGAAACTGTCCATGAAAGATAAGAGGCCATGGTGTCACACTCACTCCCCTAAAAATGATTTAACTTGCTCGAAGTAGTGTAGCACAAGCTCTCCTTATCAGAAACTTAACAAATATACTAAATATACACTCCGCATCACTATCATCTATTCATTGTTCTCGATATGAACTAAAAAAACATACATCAACTAAAACTAATCTTACAATAATACACGGGATACACAATCCCCAAATATAAACATATAAGCGCCACTGGTCATCTCTTATTCAACCTCTTGATCAAAACCTCATGAAGGTTTCTAAATCACATCCAACGCCAGACTTGTCCTTTTAACCTCAACTGTACTATGGTGGATCGACCATCTACCTTATAACAAGATCTGAAATCACAAGTGGTTACCGGAGAGTGGGCTTAGCATTATAACGAAAAGTATTCCTACATAACACAAGAAATCCAAGAGTAATGATTTCATGAGTTTTCTAAAAAACCATTACAGTTACAAAAGCTTTTAAAAGGAAAAAGTTCATGCTTTCACACAATTTCCCAATAGATATTTCATAAATAATTTTATATAGAAAACGCATACTCATATAACTCATGTAGAAGAATATATTCTATTATACGGCTCACTGGCCCAACTCATATAATTTTATAAACAACTCTTTCTCCTTCTTAACTTACGGCCCTACAGCCCAACATTAAAAGCTTAGTAAATAACTTTCATATTTCAACGGTCGGCCCTACGGTCCAAAATGACATTAAAAGTTTTTCTCAACAACACACGGCTTCTTATCCCTTCTTATAAATGCTTAATAGCATACATACGTGCTCAAAAATACACATAGACACATACTACACCCTCCGGTGGCCAAGTAGTCGTTTATCTCAGGACCGAAAGTTTCAACGGTACCATAACCTCATTCACAACTCACTTAATTAGAGTGGGAGAGATGATGGTCACTCTTTATTACTAGTGATAGGTGCTAGCAAACGCCCACTTCTAGACTAAATAAGTACCCACTTTTGGGCAACACCCCCTTCGAAGAAAAATAATTCGGGATGGTTACCCGCAATAACTTGGAACCTTCCGAAAAAATAATATATTTTCAGAAAAATAATTTTTCACACTCACAAGTAACACATGCTCATAATCTATATATTTAAAGAGAAAGTAACTTTTTATATATACGAGCAACAAATACTCACAATAACTTTTGGAAAATACTTTCATAAGCATAATGAAAAACATGATAGTAACACATGCTCCATAGAGGTATTTAAAACCAAGAAATTTTTTTCACAATATATAATCCATTATGATATTACTAGCCACTCTCACCTAGTTGTCGACCAACGCGACGCCTAGCTCTTTCAACACTAAGGCAGCATAACTCCTTCCGCGGCTACTCCATCAATGCCTAGGTTATATAATATACTCAAACATTAGTATAAACTCACTTTTCATAAGTGTATTAGTATGAGAATGTCCTATGTTATTTGGATTAACCTAACTTCTTAGGTTATAAACCTTCTCCTTCATGGGTTCCTATAACCCAAATCCTTACCTCCTTGGTCTAAAGAACTAATTAAATTTTTAATAAATTAATACCAATCTTATAAATATTAATAATTCATTGGGGTTTCTAATAACTCAAGTGATTAGGCTTAGGTACTTGGTCACCTCATGAAATTCTACTTTTTCAAGTTTTCTCAATTTTCAAATTCTGCCACCCTTCTTAGAAATTCAAAATAAATTGAGAAATATTTCTGTGATTTTTTTTCTCAATATTTTCTAAAGTTATATTAAGGTGTTATAAAACTTTTATATGAAGATACAAACTTCCAAATTCCTCTGAAAATAGATCTAATGATTTTTACAAAGAACAAAATATAAAATTCGTGTTTGTTTGGGAGAATCTCAATTACTCAAGATCTACCCATTTAATTTGTATAAAATAAATTTTATATGCAATGAGACTCATAAATATAAACTTTGGTGGGTAGCGCATCTCCATACAATTTTCCTAAATTTAATTAAAAAAATTCAAAGTTGCCTCTGAATCTGCCTCATTGGTACCCGAAATTTCAAAATTAGGATTGGGGTATCAAATCATGTTCTTATATCCAAATAAAACTCATAAATGTTCTATACATATTAAAATAACTCCAAAAATTCTAGATTTGAGCCTTCTTACACATTTTAGTTCATGACACCCAAAAACAGTGTTTTAGAACTCTTCCATGATCTAAGTTCTTTCTTCATTCTAGGTGCTTTCTACCATCTTCTTTCTTATTCTATCTTTCATGAACATGGTATATAGGTGGTTTAATAGCTGATCCAATATGTTACAATGTTAGAATCATGAGTTACTAACCTTTAATGAAGATAATGGAAGATGGTTCCAACTTTCTTCCTTCCTCTTTTTTCTCATTATTATTATTATTATTATTATTATTCTCTCTCTCTCTCTCTCTCTCTCTCTCTCTCTAATTCAAGAAGTTTTCATCAAATGAAAGAATATAAACAAGCTCTCCTTCTATAGACACAACATTTGTTGCTAAAAGTCCATTCTAGTATTTATTTAGTTCCAACTCAAATCCAAGTTTGCTACTTAGTTTATTTAGTTTGGTTAGATCCTAACCAAATCTTTGGCTCCAAGATAACTTAAAATATGTTTGGATCAATTAAACTAATTCTCATGGGCTTAAGATCATTTTTGATTTAATTGGGAAACAAGGCTCCTTGAATTAGGAGTACTTTCAAGAATTTTTGAAGTCTTTGTCTCCAAGTAATATTTCTTTTTCTTTTTTTTTCTCTAATTTTTTAGAGACAATGTAATATCTTCATACTCATAAAACTCATGAGAATGAAAGTATACCCTAAGAGATTACTGTTTGAAATTTTAAAACCAAAATAAGAGAATAAAAGATAACAAGTAAAGTATACTCAACAGAAAGGCCTAGATAAAGAAAGTATCGAGTAAGGTTGGTTATTTCGAAAGAAGTTATGTGGATGAAATTAAAAAAAAAGAAAAATTCAAGAAGATTATGAACACATGGAGTTGATGATAGGCTCAAGAGTAGAATTAAAGCCCAAATAAATTAATTTACATTCAAGAAGAATTAGTCAAGCTCAAGAACTAATTCTTGATACAACAAAGTAATAAGGCCCAAAGGTGGAATTACTACCCGTAAAATATTTAAATTTATAAAAATTAATTATTTATGACTAAATTAATTAATTAAAAATTTATTGTGTTAATTAACTAACTAATTAAATACAAAACATAATCAAATGGAGTAATGAATTCACTAACTAATTAATAAAATGGTTTATCTAAAATAGATATTCTGTAAACTAAGGTAGACTCAATAGAGTAATAAAATGGTATGATTACCCAATGAAAGAAAAAGGAAAATAGGAGATATAGAAGGGAAATAAAAGAAATCAGGAATTTTCTTAAATCATTTCCGTGGACAACTATTGTGTGAGTTTGAATTTTTTTTTTTTAAAATGAGATATACAGCTAAGGAATGGATTATGGGAGGTTAGGATGCAATCCCACATTTTTCTGCCAAAATTCTCTGATAAATCTCAATCTTCCTCATTTCCTTCCCTTAATCCCATCATCCCTCTCCCCCCTCTCAGTCGAATCTCTCTCTCTCTCTCTCCCTCTCTCACTCCCTAGGCCATTCTCTCCCAAACTAGCAGTAGCTTCACACCACCGAGGCACCACCGGACCACCTCTGTTGCGTAGCCGCCGCCATAGCCGTTGCAGGTCATCTCTTTCCTCGTCGGTTTGTTCTTTCTCTCCCCCTCTGTTCTTTCATTTTCTGTTGTATATATATAATAGATTAAATATATTATATTACAAAAACAGAACTTTGAAATCAAAGACAATAATTTGAAATCAAAGATTCCTCTCCTCTGTTTTTTTTGCTGCTGTGTAATATATATATATATATAATGGAGGCATATGTATATCAAATTTCATACATAAAATATATAACCGGTTGATATATATATATATATATACCAGTTTTATATATATATATATATCAGATTAGATATATTATATACATACGTATATGAAAATAAATCCTAGCCTGGGAATTTCACACACGCTGTGAACATTTACTTTAAGAATTCTTACTAGTTGTGAGCGCACATTTTACTTTCTTAACTGTTATTCTCAAATGGTCATCCTTTTGCTAATCTTCATAACTACTGTAGGAATTTAAAATATGTTCCATATATTTAGCAATTTCTTCGTTTACGTTATAGCCACCCATTGCTTCCTTCCACTTGGGGACTTTTACATAAAATTGTATGTGACTGTTTAGCGTTAAGTAACTAAATAAGTTAATTTTGGAATTTTATTTTAAAAATAAGTTAATTAATGATAGAATTATAATAAGTTATAATTAATTTATAATTAAATCAAATAAATCGAAAAACATTATAAATTAATTTTAGGAAGAGTCAAAGTGTCGTTTGGGGCATTAGCCTAAATAATACAATTTAATTAAATAATAAATTGATTAAATCACAACAAGAAAATCAAAACCTTAAGTAACGGGTGAGGGACCGTTTGGTTAGGTTAGATCAATTTTTCTATTGTGGTTGATTTGTGTTGTATATGTTGTTTAGGTTGACGTAGTTCACTTGTCGGCTAGTCAGTACCTGCATTTTCATTTATTTCATCAAACACCAGGTGAGTGACTGTACGCTACGTACTTTCAATTAAATTTCATGTTCTCCCAAAAATATTTTTAATGCAAAACTTATTATATGTTCAAACTCTCTTTTCAACTGCAAAGTATGACTTGTAAATTAGTTCTATTCAAACTCATGCTAGAAAATATTTAACTGTTTAGCATGAAACAAAACACACTTTTTGATCATCTATTGGTGCGCTATTGCTGTATACTGAAACTATATGAAACTCCAGGGGAAAGTCCTCTACAGAGGTGACTCTGGCCAACAAGAGAAAAGACCGATTTGATTCCGTGGTGACCCATGTTCGATGTTGGATCTAACGGGCCGAGGCAGCCCTGAGATATGTTGTTGTAGCATTTGTTGTTATTACCCAGGATGTTGTTCCTGTGGATGTTTCCCATGTCATTACATGCCTTTATCGTACACCAGTACTTATATCTTATCTTGTTGGCATATGTTGTTATGCACGGGTTATCTTTGGACGGTTTATCATCATGTTAGATATTTTTGGTGACTTGTTGTCACAAAAGAAAATAAAAGATTTGAATATTTTCGAACTGATAGTTGTCGGATGAGTTGTCATCCCTATTGCATACACTGTATAGTTCTACCATGATATGTTACATTTATCAGTTATTTTAATCTCTGCTTTAGAACTTTATTTATTATTGCGTACATCACTCTCCAGCTTTGCTGATGGTGTTTTCACCACCCACTTTTTAGATTCTAGAGACGAGGCTTGAGTCTTGTGTTGAGCTCTACGAGGGATCCGGCTGTAGACTTCTAGGATGCATACTCATTTGTTCTTTTACTTTCGCATTGACATTACTTCACACAGTTGTTATCATTTTATCATGGATTATTATATGACACGATCATCTGGTTGTTGGGCTGTTGTGCCCCCGATTTGAGATTTATTGGTTGGGCAGTTTAGTCCTAAGTTTTAAATAAAATAATTAAATAGATTAATTAATAAAAGTGGTTGTTATTTAGCATATAGTGAGCTAATTAAATGAACAAGTTTTCTTAATTCAGTGGGTTAAGGCCCATGATCTATGGCCGATCACGCTCCAAACTTGGGGTGTGACAAATACTTTACTTATTTTTAATAAGATTTTAATGAATATATCCTTAGTATATATTCTTAACACTTTGTTTATCTAGGTTAAGTTCTCCGATCAAAAAACGTGGGCGTTGTCATCCGCAATGAATATGAGTTTAATTAGATTCGTCTAGATAGAGTAAGTTTCTCAATTGCAATAATATATTTATCACTAGAGTATGATCCGTGCCTAAAGACACTATCAACATAATTTGATTCTAATTAAAATGGATCATATTTTAACACTTTAAATTCAAATCTGAACACACTATTAACATAAATATTTTTTTGGATAATTTTATTAACGCAATTTAATTTCAATTAAAATGATCATATTCTAATAATTTAACCATAATCTAAATGAAATATAGCAAATAAATTTAGAAAGAGGATGAGAAGAAATTAAAAATCTAATTCAATCATTCATGATAATCGTACCTAAAATATTAAACTCATATCAATGATTTATTATTTATCTCGGATAATGATCAATCTAAAACTATTTTTATTAACACAAATCTTATTACCCAAATCTTTTTTTTAGTTATTAGTAAAAAGTTTAATTTAAATTGAATTATAAAATTAAATTAAATTAAAATGGACAAAAAATAGGTTTGAAAAAAGAAAAAAGAAATAAACAACTCATCTTAACCACTAATTGAATATGAAAAAATGATAACTCTTGAATTGTACCATAAATGTTACTTTCAAATTTTTCCTCCATTGTAATATAGATATGTGGGTTTATTTGTATAAAGAGAGAGAAAGTGTCACATAAAATATTTTTTTCATGGAGAAGTTTTTAAAAAAATAACTAAAATTTTATTGTATAGATTTAGAATTAATTTTAAATAATAATTATAAAAAACTAAGATAATAAGTATTAAAAATTGAGAAAAATGCATGGTTAAAAAGAAAAAAAAGAGCAAAAAGTAATATTTAAAAGATAAAAAAATTTATTATCAAAAAAATAAAATAAAAACTTGTGAACACAATCTTAACCCTATTAAATATAATAAGATCTCAATCTTAAAGGTATTTTTAAAAACAAATCTCATTAATTAAATAAAATATTAATTATAAATAAAAAACTTAATTATAAATTGGGACAACAAATAAAAAAAAATTAAATATGACAAAAAAATAAATTTAAAAGATAGAGTAAAAAATAAATTTAAAATGAGATAAAAAATTGACAAAAAATGAACAACATAAAAAGTTGATACATATACCTTTCGGAGATTGATGAAGCGAAAGTTTGAAGAAAGAGATGACAAGTGATGAAGACCAAGTCAAATATAAAATATGACTTCTTGTGTTAAAAGAACAAAATTTTGTGAAAGATTATCGATTTTAAAATTTGATTTCATGTAGGAATAGTTTGTATTTTGATAAATTTTAACTTCTTAATAACAAGTAAAATGTATCATGTTTCACTAACACTTAAATTATTTTTTTTATTCAAGTTGATGGTTGAAATTATGATTTAATTGATTTTAATTAAGTTCAAATTGTGTTGAGAGTGTCTTTAGGCACAAATCATTCTTAGTCTAATAACATTTGTTTAGCGATTTTTCAGAATTATACTTATTATTCATTTATTTATAGACAAATACCACCTAGTTACATAGCTACTGTTTTCCAAATAATTTATTTTTTTGCATTAATGACTTGCTTTACACAATAAAAAAATTTAATTATAAAAATATATTCAAAAACCAAATGCACTAAATTGCACAACATGACGTTGTGCATTCAACGCATATCACCCTCGCCAGACGCCCTTGTGATGGCTTATAAGCCAACCAATAAGCGTGTATCATTTAGTATTATTGAAGCCAATTATTTAAAATATTGGTGATGTTTGGTAATATTTATAATTTTTTATTTACAGTAAATAAAAAATATGTTTTTGTTTATTTTTATAAAAAAAATAAAAACAAAAAATATGTTTAACACATATATATTTTTGAGTGAAAGTGGTAGTGACCGGAGA